>JAMZAV010008006.1:0-28674 GCA_024449915.1 Sweltsa coloradensis | reverse complement strand
CTCCCCGCCCAGCACACACACAGGATAATGACATGCCGACCTAACAATGGTAGAAAAATTTCTGCAGCAGGCAGGCGATGCATGTGTGCCCAGGTTGACCTAGACCCAGGCGGGTAGGGGCGGCTACTCTACCGGCGGCCTGCTGGAATGTCGTGTCTCATTCACTCAAAGTGATCTAACTCGGCTTGTAGCCCCAGGGTCGAGCGTTTACCGACTTGTAGTACAGAACAACAATCAGACGATGGACAATTGTTGTGAAATGTACAACATCAGAATAGAAAGCGGATTTTTTTATTTAGGACGAAATTGGAGTTCGAAGAATAGATGGTACTGTGGAATCTGGGTTTGGCGAAAAGATTTTCCCGGAGAAAGGAAAATAAATGAGAGAGAATGTGATAAGATTTGTGATGGGGCTAACGGCGATGACGATACTGATGACGTTATCATTAAATAAAAATACGAATACTACTGAATTCAAACTAAATGGTTGCGTTTTGGATCATTTTTCGATTGAAATAAAAAAAAAAAAATTGAAAGGGGTTTAAAATGAAGTAATACGTGAAACGAATCGTTGCTAAAACCACATTTTCTTTTCGTCTGTGCGTGTGTTACGCACGTCTCACGGTAAAAACAGAACACGACCAAGACAAAATGCATGTTTTTCGTGACGTCACCCAAATTTTATAAACAAAAACTCGGCAACTCCATGAACAACGAGATTTAATTTAAACAAGACATTATTTTTTTTTTAATTTTTTATTTAACGTCTATCCTACTCGTTTACAAATCTAATTTTACAAAGGAGGACAACTAAAAAAAATCTAATTACATAGATGCAGACACAACAATGAACTACAGTGAAGTAATTATTTAAAATAGTAATTACCAACTATGTATTAATAACAAATAATTTTGGTAACACATCAAAAGGATGTTGAAATGAACCAAATATAAAAAGGAAAAGAAAAAAGAAAAGGAAAAGAAAATGAAAGAAAGATGCTCTTTCTGTCACTCTTGGGATTATTTTTATATTGTGTTCAAATGATTTTATAAATAAATGCAAATACTACTAAAAAAAAAAAGAAATCATCAAAAATGAAAAAAAGAAACGAAAAAAATGATTTATTAGCGATCCCACTCAAACGAATAGTCAAATCAGGTTGTTTTCTGTATCAAACCGTGTGAATAGGGCAAAGATTATTATCAAGTTATATCATTAATTAAGCCTTAATTTTATTTAAACATCCTCTGAAAAATGTTTTATGTGCATGTGTGGTAGTGAACATACACCAGCCTCTGTCTACAGACTGTATGTGTGAGTGTGGCAGTCTATCAATTATAATTGAGTACAGGTGCGAGCTAGTGACATTTTATTGAGTGTTTCGCAATCATCATTAGATTTAGATCAGACGGATCGTATAACACTACATGGCCTGTATTGATTGCTTTACGTCACGTCGTTAACAATAATAGCGGTGAAACAATGTGATTGGCTAAGACTGCGAGGTGGTGACCATTCAGTTCGACAACAGCTGCTGGATCATTACCATACAATTAATTGATTTATTTTAACTTTATGCATTTTAAATATTTATGAGCTGCGCAAATCGAAATGGGGGGCCCTATGAAGAGAAATATATTATGTAAATGATTATGAACCTCCTCTATTGAATGGGGGTGTGTGGGAGGGGGGGGGGAAGGGGGAGGGGAGGAGGGGGATTTTTTTAAAGCGTCGTGTATGGTCATCTAAAGATGCGTTTGGAAATTTTTTGGGGTAGTAAACCCGACAATCGATAAGATTCGGGATAGCACGAGTTTTAGTATTTACAACATATTGTATACGTCACTTAGCCCTTTGGGATCCTTGAGCATTATGACCGTCAAAGGATTCACAAGGCACGCGTGCGCGGATCGAAGAAATCTTCTTGGCAACGAACATTCTTTTATACCTATTTTTCTTGGAAAACCACAACAGAAAGAACGGAAATAGTGAATGAATCACCGAGGATTTCATATTTCGGGGGAAGGTTGAGAGTTTTGATCAGCTGACAGGAAACAACCACTTATGTTTTTGGGCTCATATTCACACTCATAAATACCGAAAATAATATTAGTTTCATAGCTACGATGGGTTTTCACTGTTTTCAAAAAAACTATATATTTTTAGTTTGATATTCAACCTTGTCTTTGGAAATCAGTTTATTTTCCCAACTCTCCGACGTTGTCAAGTTGCCGCTTGATTTAGCGAATAGGTTTTAACAAACAGGCATCAGATTATGATAAATTATTCACAGTGGATTTCCCAAAAGTGGTGCATATTATATTCAAGCGAAAAGTAAGCTGATGATCCCGTATATCCCGTATATTCAGATCAGACAAAGATAATATTATATTTTTGCCAGATTATTAATTGTAAAAAATAATATGTTTTATGAGTTAATGGCTGTGCATATGTTTTATTGAATTATGTTTTTTTTTTTTTTTCATTTGATTATATAATTAATAAACTGCATATGCACTGTCTTGGTGGAGTGATGCTCTGTTGAAACATAACATACAGTTGTAATTTGTAAGTATGTCTGGGCCAAGACAACGATATTTTGATACGATATCGATATTTTTCACTCCACATTGAATTAACGAAATTTAAAAAACAAATCATAACTTTAAAAACTTAATTTCTGTTTGCGAGCATAAATTGGTGGTGCCGGTATCCTAAAGTAAATTTTGTGAAGATTTTTTCAATTATATTTGGTGGAGTTGCCAGGTAGGCTAACGTAAATTCGTAAAGACTTTTTCAAATTATATTTGGTGGAGGTGCCGGTAGCCAACGTAAATTCGTAAAGACTAAAGACTTTTACAAATTATATTTGGTGGAGGTGCCGGGTCATCAAAGCGATTGGAGAATGTTAATTTTCATATTTAAATTTTTTGGGCGAACCTTCTGCTAACACTTTTTCACCACAATTTTTTTTTAAAAATTGAATTTGTTTTGCCAGAATAATAAGATTTCGATATATTACGATTGTATCGAAATTTTTTGTTGAGATATTTGAAATTGAATGAATTTTTCAAGCCGACCTAGTTGTAAAATAAATAAAATTCCTCGCGTCGAGGAAGGGCCGAGCTTCCCCCAAAATTTACGCACTTTTTTGGTGTTTTATTTCTGCCGTGGTTATTTTTCGTGTGTTTTTATTCATTTAAATAAGTCTGTCAGGATAGGAGTTGTCCAAGGTTTCTAACCATAGATTGTTATGAGTGTGATGCAATTGAACCCCGGTTTTCGAACCCACGCTGGAACTCGACTCGAAACCCAAACTCATAAACCGAGGTAGGATGAAGTCAAGAGAAAGGGTTTTTTTCTCTGGGTTTTTTTGCTGTGACGTTCTCAAAATAGATGCTTAATGGGGTCCCGCCCCAGGCCTGTATTGGGTGGGGGCTGGAACGCGACGCGGGTGATTGGCTGTTGCCCCAGGCGAACGCTGGCACGCGGGTCACAGGGTGGTCAACAACGTACAGCCAGCTACAGTGTGGGGCATCACAACCAGACCATGTGTCGGGGGCTTCTGGGGCTGGGTGAGGGTGCTGATTGCAAAGAGCTCAGTGTTGGTCTCTTGTCCGAGAATAACGCACTTCTAACTTCCATTCAACAAATCGTAAACGCTATTTATCGTTTTTGTTGATCTCATATTTACATGCGTTTACTTCCTTTTGTAGTTTTTTCCTAACATTAAAAAAAAAAATTAGTACCAAGTAGCCTGCCAACCATGCACTGTGCAATACCTACCAAAAACAGAAAACTATCAACAACTTTCCCAGACTTTTAATGCAGACGACTACAATGGATCTGGCATTTCAAGAAATGTCCGCAAAATATGAATCCACTCTATCCTTGCATTCAACTAGTCACTAATCTTGTGATTAGATTAGATCATTGACTGAGGAAAATCTTGAAAAAACATCAGCCTAGAATCAAGATGGTCATTTAGCTGGAAATGATTAGCCTCGTGTCTCTTAAGACTGCTTGTAGGCCACTACCTCTGTCAGTACAGAAGTACCGGACAGCGGGACAGTGCAAGGACTCATGAGAAGAGGCTGCCCCCCCCCCCCCAGCCCTTTTAGGCCTTCATGAAGGAATTTCCGCAAGCAATTTATTTCCAATGAAAATAATTATTTCAAATTTTCACAAGGTACCCTATACATCCTAAATTCAAATTCAAAACTGGATGCTGGTACTCAAGTGCAATTAATCAAATTTCCTCTTTGAAAAGATAACACGTATACACTCATCCCAACCGCATCCAAAACACAAACTTATAAAATCTACTTGCGGCGATGAATTATGAGGGAAATCTCCTCCCCATTGTATGGCCCGTAAATTAAGTCATCTTCAATACAGTGCATTTATTTCCGGGTGATCTTGACTTGAATATATTCCTGGGTCGCCTACACCACTGTTTCAAGTAACGCTATATAAGACGACATCACTAGCTATATGGGAGGAAGATTAAAGTGTATAGTTGACACCGAAACAGCTGTTATTGTTGAGCGAGTGCAAGCTCAGAGCGTGGAACCGAATCAATGTCGTGATAATCAGATCCCTATCTGTACAGACCCGCTATTGTTTATTAATTATAACATCCAGTCACGAGGGAATGTCGCATTTTAAGACAACAGCTCGGTGTTCCGAGACATTGACAGGCATTGTTAGCAGTGAATAGCTTTCTAATCACCTCACTTTCACCTAGTTTGCAATACTGTAGGGACAGGGGAATTAATTGATTTCTATATGACCGGATTATGTTACCATCTTACTAGGTTCAATCTGTTACATGTATTAAAATATAAATAATTGCATTTAATTTTAAACGGTTTATTCACCTCTAAAAGAGGGAAAATAATAATTTGTTTGTTTAATATAAGTTTGCAATTTTCTATAGAAACGAAAATTAAAAAGTGTTACTAGCATTACGTAAAATTTTAATAATAGTTAAATAAAGCCAAACCACAAATTAACACTCGAAAACATTGCTAGTATTCCCTAGATGATTTTTTTCACGAAATTGACACACATTACTAGTATTCCCTAGATAATTTAGCTAACTTAACCAAAAAAATATCAGTTTAAGTTTTAACTTTTTAAGTATTAAATTCAAAATATTTTATATAAGTTATTTTAAATTAATGTTAGATCTAATTATAAGAACTCATTCACTACCATCTCTCCCAATAGAGCATCAACACTGTAAATATGTATGGTCTTGCATGAATAAAACTCTACTTCTAAATTCTACTATCTACTTCTACTTTACTTCAACATCTACTTCTACTTCTACTTCTACTTCTACTTCTCCTACTTCTACTTCTGCTTTTGCTTCTGCTTCTGCTTCTACTTCTTCTACTTCTGCTTCTACTTCTGCTTCTGCTTCTACTTCTGCTTCTGCTTCTGCTTCTGCTTCTGCTTCTGCTTCTACTTCTACTTCTTTTCACTCTACATCTACATCTATTTTTTTTTCTACTTCTCCCAACAAAAAAAAACTCATATTTGATAAATTTTTTTTTTTTAAAATTCCTGGCATTTATACGCATTTTTTAAATTATGTCACTGATTCATCAAATGATTTTTAAACAAGTCCCCATGTGCAGGCAAGTTAAAAAATCGGATCTAAAACCCTTTTTTTTAAAATGAGTTTTGCATAGTACTTTATGTAGACAAAAAAAGACGACGACGATAAAAAAAGAAATGTACAACTTTAAACATTCTTGCTTTTTTTATAGTCCACACAACACTAATTACCCTATTATACATTTTCCCCCGGGGGTGTTCAAAAACTCCCATTTTTGTGTCCGAGCCTTTGAAAAGCGATAACCGGGTCGGGGCCAGGCTTGGTCCATAAAGCCTGATCTTTCGAGTATCTCCATATGACTCGGATTACAGTCACCCTTTGTGTGGGAATAGGGGCGAATGTACACGGAGAATGTAATTACACACATTCAAATTTGGGATATTAGAGTCTGTATTTTTTTTTACACCTGGATCCACACAAAAAACATGGAAAAAGAGTTGGTCCTTTTTTATGGGTGTGGGGGTACTGTACACTCGGAGCAAAATGAGGGCAATCGTCACTCATTAAAAACAATGTTTTCTGCTTTTGATGAAGAGCTTATGTATTTTTTCGGTGTCGGAAATTTGCATCCCCGGGGCCTCTTTTCCCTTTAATCACAAAATTGTTATTTTTAATCGTGTTACCCCCCATATTTTGTGAAGACCAACGGAAAAAGATAAAACACAATCCTTTTCTGTAATGATATAATAAATTATCTGGGCCGATAACACATTGATCATCAAATGTGGGGGCTATAGAATAAATGCGTCCTGTCAGACGGCATCAAAAACCAGCGCCCCTCTGTCTCCGCTGTGGCTATAGATGATCAGGTGCAGCATCATCACCTAGGGGACTCCCTACCCACCTCGTCAGGGAAATTGGCCCGTGCACCTCGCCACATGATGGGTACTTATCACCCCCACCAGGAATACCCCCACAACCGAGGAGACCCCAAAGCTCCCTGCAAACAATCTCTTTGTCAAAAGAGCCAAGATTGCGCACTGTTTCCTATAAAAAATCAGTCACTTTTATAGAAACTTTTTAAAGACTTGTCAAAAAATACATCATACATGTTTTATCGGAAATGGGGGTTTTTCGTGAAAGCGTTTTGGTCATGATTACAGTGTATAAAACCTCCCCCCCCTTTCCCCCCCTTCACAAGAACTAAAGTAGTACGAACTCTGGATAACTGGGACATTTTCAAATCAATGTTTATGCTCCTTCGTTTAGACATCGAGATATATATTTTGTTCGGACTAATATATTCAAATGAATGTTTTAAGGACGACTACTTCACAATTTTTTTTGTTGTTCCTATATTTCGTCTGAAAAGTAGTAATTAAATTTGAGATATTGGTTTTATAATTATAGTGTCCAAATTTAGAAATCTTGGAGATAGGCTCTTAAACTGCGAGTATGATTATTGTGTGGTCTGTGAATCAAAATGATAATCTATAGTCCCTGGGTTTTAACTTATAAAACTGTTGTGATAGAGGGGTTTTTTAATCAAACCCCACGGGACTCGAACCCAGACCCGTTTTTTTGCAACATGAGTTCTGACGAAAAATAATCTTTTGTACTAAAAAATTTTTATCAAGATTTTAACACAAGAATGAAAATTTTCGTTCGGGAGTTTTTTTCCGCAAAGTATATTACTCCCTGATAGCTGTTCCTTTTTTTGGGAAACCTCATACCGTTTGGTGGATTTCGATTTGTTGATAATTTTTTTCTTTTGTTTTTCATTTTTTTTTTTATTGTTTCCCCTTTTTCCCCCTTTTTAATTTTTGGTTCATTTAAATTTTTGCTAAATATCCTTTTTGAATTTTTTACCAAAATTGTTTGGGTTTTTTAAAATTTTTTAAAGCCCTTATTGTTGTAATATTAAATTGTGTTTTAAAAAATTTTCTTAACTGTTTTCATGGGTTTCAAAAAAAAAAAATAATTAATAATAATAATAATAAAAAATAATAATAATAATAATAATAAATTTATTTTTAAATATTTTTTTTTTTAAAAAAAATAAAAAATAAAATTAAAAAAGTATTATAACATCTCAACTCACTACTTTCCCTTCCAGTGTCCCCCTTTAAAGTCACCTTATCCTCTCGTCATCAGGCCACGCGCTGAAGGAGTCTTACGTACACTCAGCACCCTAATTATAATTATTGCACCGAAAAAAAAACATTGCCCCTCGTGCTTGTAACCCAGCTTTCGCGCGCACGTATTAGCAGATTCGTTCTAAGCAGTGCTGCTGATAAAAACACGGTTGTCCTCGCGCACGCGGTCTGCGCATCTCTCATGGCGGGGATTTGAGGGTTCCCAAAGCAAACGTGCAGGGGTATTTTACTTGTTTCAGTGCGAGTGATTAAAATACAGTGGTTGGTGGATATATGAGCCCGAAATGACATATCAATTTAAATTATCTAAGAAATAATTATGAAGGCAGTGGTGATGCATTTATCGATAATATGCCCGTAAACCAAGTGCCCTGGGCACTAAGCCCCGTTGAAGAGGTGAATGATATTGAAATTATGAAGTTTACATTTATTAATCAAAGCACATGCAAATATAACGCCTAGTACTCAGCACCGTTAGGGGAAGTCACGTCCAGAATGTGTCAGTTGGTCCACTCCTATTAGCTAGGCGGATTAGCCTAACAATTAGGGGTTTTGTGGTAGAGGGCTGAATTTTGGACTGTATACTCAGAACAACATTATACAGAAATTGCCTCGAGGAGCCATGAAAAAATCCAGCCGGTTAAGGGGGTGGAAGGGGGTGAAAAAATGGCATTTTTTCAAATATATAAAAATTCAAAAATCAAACTAAATTTGATCCTAAGATTACAAAATTATTACATATTGTAGATAAAAGTCCAAATTTTAATAAAAAAAATATATATATCACCATATATGTATATCTAACCAGATTTTGCACCCTTTGTCTTTTTTTCACAAATTTACCCACTGTGCTGGGAGGATTAGCCTACCAGTTACGGGTTAAGTGATAGGGCTGTGAATTTTGTCTAAAAACCTCAGAAGAATGATCTCAAAAAATTGGCCCGAGGAGCCCTCAAAAAAGTTGCTTGCTTAAAGGAGAAAGAGGGGTGTACTAAAAGGGGTTGATAAAACTAAAATAAGAAATCCGTATTCAAATATTATATTTACAATGCCATATTAAATGTGTATTGTAGATTAAGGTCTAAACTTTAATTTAAAAAATTAAAATTTCACCATATATGTAAATCTGATCAGATTATGCGCCCTTTTCCCATTTTCATAAATTTCCTCAATATTACGAAAGTGTATCGTGCGACCACTCTTTTTGTCACAAATTCTCCTAATATTACGAATTAGGACGAAAACAAAATTTTGTGATGCTTTGGGTACATTTTTACTCAATGGACTTTGATCTCATTTTAACAAATTCACTCAATTTTAACGAAAGTGTATCGTGTGACCACTCGTTTTGTTCAAAATTATGCCAATAGTAAATAAAAAGGATAAAAAAAGTTTTTTAACACCTTAGGTACAGTTTCACTCAATGGACTTTGACCCCATTTTCAAAAGTTTCTCAATATTAACGAAAGTCCTATCATGTGATGACTCGTTTTGTCTCAAATTATCCTAATAATACGAATTAGGGACGAAAATAAGATTTTGTCATACACTTTGTCATACATACTTTTGAAAATGGGTCAAAGTCCATTGAGTGAAACTGTACCTAAGGTGTTAAAAAACTTTTTTTTATATTTTTCTTATAATAGGCATAATTTTGAACAAAACGAGTGGTCACACGATACACTTTCGTTAAAATTTGAGTGAATTTGTTAAAAATGAGATCAAAGTCCATTGAGTAAAAATGTACCCAAAGCATCACAAAATCTTGTTTTTCGTCCTAATTCGTATATTAGGAGAATTTGTGACAAAAGAGTGGTCGCATGATACACTTTTCGTAATATTGAGGAAATTTATGAAATGGGAAAAGGGCGCATAATCTGACCAGAATTTACATATATGGTGAAATTTTAATTTTTTAAATTAAAGTTTAGACCTTAATCTACAATACACATTAATATGGCGTTGTAAATATAATATTTGAATACGGATTTCTTTATTTTTAGTTTTATCAACCCCTTTAGTACACCCCCCCCTTTCTCCTATAAGCAAGCAACTTTTTTGAGGGCTCCTCGGGCCAATTTTTTTAGATCATTCTTCTGAGTGTTTTAGACAAATTCACGCCCTATCACTTAACCCGTAACTGGTAGGCAAAATCCTCCCAGCAGAGTGGGTAAATTTGTGAAAAAAGACCAAAGGTGCAAAATCTGGTTATATATACATATATGGTGATATATATTTTTTTTATTAAAATTTGAACTTTATCTACAATATGTATAATTTTGTAATCTTAGGATCAAATTTAGTTTGATTTTTGAATTTTTTTATATTTTGAAAAATGCCATTTTTTCACCCCCTTCCACCCCCTTAACCGGAGGGAAATTTTTTCATGGCTCCTCGAGGCAATTTTCTTATAATGTTGTTTCTGAGTATACAATCCAAAATTCAGCCCTCTACCACAAAACCCCTAATTGTTCTTGTATTTTCCTTTAATCCGCTTGACTATATCCACAAACCCAAAGACCACGAGAGAAATTCTTCCTTTTCGAGAATTTACATAAACGTGATTATCTATGTGCTTGAATGTTTGAAAGAAAATAGTAGAGTAAAATAAAATAGTATTATAATGCATTAGAATATGCACGACACGGACACATTTCTCAACAAAAATAATAGCAAAATGTATGTTTTTCTTTGGAAAAGAAGAAATAATTCCCTGTTTATAAAAAGGCAACATATTATTTTGATATTTCCGTTTGCATATAATTGCTTTCCAGATTATTTAAAGTCAGTAGAATGAAGGAATTATTAATTCTTTCCTCATCTGGAGCTGGAAATAAATTATTTAAATTTGTTAGGATTCAAACAGTTGTTTAGCATATTAGAGAAAATCATTCTAAAGAATGTATATTATTATTTATTTTTTGCAGTGTAATTAGGTCTGAGCTGAGCGTCCCAATGATTCGGCGCACGCGAGTGAAACTGCGGAGATGTCCGAGGATACACGACAACAAGACACGAGCACGCCATCAGGTCACAACGACGACTACGAGGCAACGACACGTCACAATCTAACACTCACAACAACATGACAATTATTAAAAATATTGGGGTCTGGTATTTACAACGAATTTATACTTTTACAATACAACATAATAAGAGGAACTACAAACGAAATGCCATGATACGTTATCGTATAAGAATACAAAATGTCGTGTGTTGATAGTGAGTCCATCTTCCAGTCTCTGACTGGGTATATTTTATATATCTGAGATGAAGTTGTTGTGAAGTTATGTCCAAAGGCTGTTTAAGATGACTAAATTGTATTAAGGCCCGAAGATATATACCTAATAATTGTTGTGGGAAGCCTGCCCAAGGGTGCAATTCATGCCCCACTTCAGGTGTCTGACTATGTTGAGGATAGGACAATTGTGAAGGTATGTCCGAGGGCTGTTGAAGAGGACTCAATCCCTTGAATTCGCATTAACGACTGAGGAAAATCTCGGGAAAAACTTCAGTCAGGATTGACGGTGGTGGTTATTAAACAGATTTTTATCTGACAGTTAACAAAAAGAACGTGGTTGGACGCATTTTGTACAGGAATATAAAATAAATTATTCGTACGGAATTTCTCCTTCAGGTGGGCGGTAGCCTTCTTTAATCAATGAGGTGACTTTATACTAGGTAACAATATAGTCTCACTAAAAAAAAAAAAAAAACATTTTGTATGCCCCAAATCTTATTTGCGGTATATCCTGGGACAGAAGATAAATCCTGGTACTTTCTCGGTAAATCCTGGACGTCCGATCGCCCTGCACAAACAGTGCCTGGTAGTTCTCTCTCTGAGCCCCCAGCTGTGTGTTGCCTTGGTGCGCCGTGCGTTCTGCATAGTGATCCAGACCCGATGAGAAATACAAGATGATGTCGCCTTATTGATAGTAATTAACTCATTACTGCCATACCGGGCGTCCCAGCATGGAGTATTGCACACACTCACACATACGCTCACCTGTTAATTCATGCACCATTCATTTACCATTAAAGGAATCGATAAAATCTAATGTCTTAATCAATCGGGTGACAAACTGTACAGTGTGTGCGATTTTCAGGTGGCGTTTTTACAAATGCTGATAGAATAATATATATATATATATACCATTTCGTAGATTGTACACATTTGTGTTTCAAGCTATTTTCTTTAAATTTCTCGGTAAATCGACAGAACTTAAACAATTAACGCTCGAGACACTGATTTGAGAGGTCGAAGATTCGATACCCGTTGAAGGCAATCCTGACTGAAAGTTTTTCCGAGGTTTTCTTCGGTAATGAATGCGAAAACTCCGGATTGAGTCCTCTGCAACAGTCCTCGGACATCCCTTCACAACTACCCTATAGGGTAGTTTCGAAATATCTAGGAAGATACCTGAGGGGCATGCGTTGCACCCTGGGTAGGTTTCTCACAAGAAGGTAAACAAAAAGTCACACTGAAAATTGCGTAAAAGTGCATATTAAACAATTTCGATAGAGAGAATCTTGATTTTTAGCTGAGACCGGCTATTGCTATTAAGTAATTTTTGCAATTTACTACTTTTAACAGTGATCATGTCAACACGACCAATAATTAATAACAATATCTCAAAAGTCTATAGCTAAAACAGTAAAATAGGTACTGGTGTACGTTCCCACCAATTATTTAAACATTTCAGTTATTTCAATGAATTCATGAATTCTACTTCTTTCTTACCAAACGGTTTGTTAAATTTATGACTAGCTATACCCACACACAGAAATAACCACTCTGGCAACGGATAAATATGGTAATTGGTAATTGTAGTTTGCACGGTGCTGCACAGGTGTGCGTAATTGCAGGCCCCACGTGTGTCTGTGTGTGCTAGGTGTACGGTGTAGCATACCCTATAGTCAACTGGGACCATGCAGTCATGCTTCAAGTACCCACGCCTATCCTGGGGTTAGTTAGCCAGTAAACCTCGTTACAGGCACCAATCTGTGTGTGTTGTTATTTACACACTCACTTTGGAAAAGTATTTCGAGTTAGTATTTATATATTGATGTGTTTTGAGTTTGTTGGCAAAATGTTGCTCAAGATGTACAAACCAATCTTTAACATAACTGTAATAATACTAATAAAAAACACATGAGATCTCCCAAAATAAGTGTAGGCAAAGGTTTTGTTTGTTTTGAGTTACAAAAATCTTAGAAAAATAGGTAATGTTAAGCTTTACTTTAGCAATGTTTATATTTTGTAAAGCATATATGCTAGCTCCAACAAAAGAATGCAGATGCTTTGTAGTGGTGGGGGTATACAGTATGAATGTGCGGTGAAAGGAATGTCGCCTATGATAAGAAAGAGAAATATATTTTACCAACACAAGCAAAACTTATCTGTGCTATCACAGAGTTCCTCCTTGTGCTATCCTTGAATGGAGTTGACAAAGTTGTTATGTTGGGAAAAGAATTTCGAGCAATCTGCATTCTTTCGTTGGAAGGACTTTAGTATATTCTTTACTCGACATAAAATGTGTACAAAATATTTAAATAAAGTTATATGCTCTATTTAAAACAAACATATAGTGATTTTTTTTTACGAACTCAAGATAAAACGTAAAGAAAATTACTAATTATTTCCGTTAAAACTTGATTGTGAGACACGCTGTAGAATCAACTGAAATCAAATCAAATGCCAAGATTGAAACTAAGTAACTTCGCAATAACCGTTTGATTGATTTGTTTCTAAAGCAGCTCTGACGTCACTCGCGACATTCCGTTGCTCGTATAGAGTCGTCCCCAACAAACTATTCAGCTTTCCCGACGACATCACCTAGATTTAATTGCTCTACACGTTAATTAGCCTAATTACGTGGAGTGCGTAATTAATAACGGGTTTACAATATCCTGCGCAATGCGATACTCTAAATGGCAAGGATATACTTTCTTGTACGTCTTAATAAAGAAACTAATTACCAGCAATTAAACAAGCTTGCAATGTTAATTAATGAACACATTGTGAGGAGGCGTTGATGGTCGAAGTCAAATCAACAATGGCTTTAATGGAATTAAAATAAAAGGAATACTGGAAATTAAATTATACCATATGAGTGACAGATATGGAATACAAACGAAACTGTTGGCAAAGAGAAAGGAGGGCTGTCTTTAGCAATCTGTGCTTGGATTGAAGACTGATCACTCATTTGGGATATGGGCTCCCTAAAAATGATTGTATCAAGTGTTTTTTTTTTTTTATTACAGGCAAAACCAGCAAAACTAAAGGTTGAGTATGAAAATACCAACACTGAAGGAATTTGTGAAGCATACAAATAGCAATTGTACCGTGTGTATAACTGTTGGAATATTTAATTTTTTGAACCTAATTGGCACAAAGTAGTAAATTTGTCAGTGTCGTTATTGTTGTTGTTATTTTATTTGCCTTTTTAATGTGGTGGCGGTTTTGTCTGGTGTTGATTGTCAAAGATAATATTCTATACTAGTATTTTGTATTCATGTTGTTTGGCTCATCTCGTGCTAAGTTTGCACACATATTTTCCCCGGTGGCCGAAGAAAATTACTGCAAGATGCACAAAAATTATTTAAAACACAATTTAAAAAATAATATAGTGTGATTAATAACCGTAATATATGTAAATAAGAAATAATCAACAACCACCTCTTATGCAGATTTACGTCCTGATGTGAAAATACTTTCAGACATTAAATTTATTTAAAACTGCTCGCATTAATTAGCTGTTGATTGGTGTGAGAATAAGTCTGTGCAGTTTGATCGCCGCCCGAGGTTGTGATATTCCGCTGCATTGGTTCACGTGTGAACTAATATATTGTCTCTCTGCTGCTGCTGTTTTGTCGCCGGGGCCACATCCGTCCCCAATACGCTTCCTCATATGCTACAATGTGCCGACGATTTGAAAGTCGAGGAAACATAGCTGAAAAGTTTTCTGAATGAAAGAGAATATTTAAAATTTAAATTAGAGAAAACAAAATTGTGAAATTTTTGTGCGGGTCAACCTCACTATCGGCCATTATAATATGACGTTTTATGACAATAGTATAGTCTGTATATCTACCGCAAAACTAAATTTTGAGAATCAGTTTTCTGGATATAGATTCTAAACATCTAAGTATAAGGGAAAATAGATTTCTGACATAACAGTTGGTGTACAAAATCACGAGTTTTTTTTTTCTAGTTTTTTTTTATATAAATAAGTAATATCGACAAAGCAACCGCATATTCTTCCCTAACTACCTACTAAAATTATTATCATTCATTTATCTAGTTAAGATTATTAAGTATTAGGTTTCACCTATAATTTTATGTTGCACAAAACATTCATTTTACCAAATACTTAACAAAAATTGGATTTTAAAACTGTACGTTTATGGATACAACCAAATAAATTGTCAAGAGTAGATCGCTACCCACGGATACCGACGTTATTTGATATTCTCAATCACCAACTCATCATCTCAAGTATTATTACGTCTGCGACGTAAAGCACATGAATCTCATACTATATCGTTATTATTATTGAGCGAGCGAAGCGAGCGTCTCCACTTGACTCTTATGGCTCGAATGTCTTTTTTTTTTTTTTTTTTTTTCTGTTACTGCTTCGATACAGGTCGCACCGTTTCTCTGATCGACCTGAAATTTTGCAAAACCCTGTACATACCACCTAGGCAGGTTGCTGTATAGTTTTTTGGCAAAATCGTTCAAAAAGTTAAAAAGTTACATTAAAGTTAATCACAAGTTTTTTTTTTCAAACTAAACGGCGACAAAATCTGAGGTGGCCAAATCATTTAGAATGTCCGTCCGATCACGAATATGTTATTTTATTTTGATCCGATAAGTAGTGTAGATGGAAATTACATAATAACAAAGTCCCGTTACCATGGCAACGGAAAGTCGCGCAGCTTTTTCGGCTCATGTTTGCGGTCGAACGGAGGCTCGGATTGAGTTGAAATTTTGACCATCCGCTAGTTTCGTTCCCGATTGAATGCCATTAGTTTTGTGGCAAAATCGTTCAAAAGTTATAAAGTTACATTAAGTTAATCTAAAGTTTTTTTTTAAACTAAACGGCGACAAAATCTGAGATAGCCAAATCATTTAGAATTTTCGTCCGGGTCACGAATATGTTAATTTTATTTTGATCCGATAAGTAGTGTAGATAGAAATTACATTTTAACAAAAGTAACGTTACCATGGCAACGAAAAGTCGCACAAGAATTCTGGTCACTATGTACTGCCACCTAGAAGTAATCAAGAGTTAAAATAGTTTTCCCAAAGAAATGATGTCAAGGTCCTCTAGATGGGCGGTGGATTTTATCCATTCTCTCCTATTTTACAAATTTTCAGCTAAATCGGTCAAGACCTTAAAGACTTATTGGTTATGTTACTTATGGGAATGTCGTACTTGGGTCGTGTTGCACGTGCCGGTGCTCGCTCAACAACGCGTCCAACTGAGCGTTTTCCTAGTTAAATTATATGGTCCAGCCCCCCCCCCCCCCCCTCGCTTAAGATGAGTTGGGGGCGCATCACGGAAGTACGTTCAGGAAACGACACATCTATTAAAACTACCATCTGGTGCTGCAAACCGAGGCAATTAAAGCGAAAATGGCTTAAAAAGCGAATTTGCTATGATTTATTTCGCTCTTACTTTGTGTTGTTCGAGGTCCACTTCCTGTCACGAACATTAACACAGGTCAGAACTGCGACTGTGTTTGTGTTTTGATGCTCCAGACAACAACGCAGCGAGATTTTAGTTAATAACTTTACAACGCGAAGTTTTTATTTCGGTTTTTATCATGACATTCGTCAACACACGCAGACTATTATTTTTTGCAAATGAAAACATTGTTTTTGTTATTGTAGCAAACCCACAACTTTTTGGAGGCACTGTTTGGTTCTTTTTCAGATAGTTCCGTGGCCCTGGCTGACTCTGATGATGGGCTAGGAAGTGGGTCCCGAAAGAAAGAACCGTATATTATGTACGTAGTGGATGTGGGCGAATATCTGTCATGTAAGTGTGAAAATGATTGTCTGATAATGCGTGTTGTTTTCTAAGCTGAACATTATCGCTTGAGGACGATAATATAAATAAGTGCTATTCTAGCCAAACTAATCCAATGATCCAATGATGATTTTGATTCGTTGATTTTTGGATCATGAAATTTCTGTTTACGTCACACTATTTTTTAATTGTAACATTTGTGTACATTTCCCATATTGTTGGAATAAAAGTCAAGTCAAGTCAAGTCAAGTCAAGTCAAGTCAAGTCAAGTCAAGTCAAGTCAAGTCAAGTCAAGTCAAGTCAAGTCTCCCTCTCTCTCTCTCTCATCTCCACGGTGTGACACTTCTCATGCTCTGGCTAGAGTGATCTCGTCAATTCTTGCCAAACAGATCAGATCAGATCAGATCAAGACGAGGACGACCGTGGACCGAGGTCATTCACCTCGACGAAAACTTTATCACCCATTAATTAGCGAATAATTTATAACGTCAACTTGGAGCGAGTCGTTATCGCCGATCGGCTGAAGGTTGGGCGGAATTGCATCGCGCCGTTAGACCGGAGTGCGGTGCGACTCTAGTACATCACTGATAGTATTGTCTTGGGCCACTTGGAGGAAGATCCCATCAACAATCTGATCCCTGGGCTCTGTTCTTTATAGTCCGGTTGTGAAGGGATATATTTATGGCATACCTTGCATTTTTTGATACAAGCAAGGCACTTGGCACACGTGTTCTAGGGACCACACCCTACTAATTTTCACTTGGAGCCATCGTGATATCCCGTGCAGGCACCCGTTATTGCATGTTGCCTACCCCTGCTGGTTTGAAGGGTTGATTAGCAAAACAATTTGGTGTTTGGTGATAGAAACTTGAAATTTTTTACCAAATAGGGGTAACATTAGGCTTAACATTCTGGCAACGGGGAATTGCGATTTCTTCATAGTTAAGGGATAATTGGGGTTATAATTTTGGGGGTTGAATATTTTGATTTAAATTTTTATTGATGACACCCTTAGTTTAATGTTGGATTAATACGTTAAAGTACTTCCCAAAATCTTTAAACAAAATGATGGTGCTAAAAATATGACTAGCAACCCCTAATTTGGTCATAGTTACCTGGTGACTGATGACCTGAGTAATGACCTATTTGAAAAATGGTTAAACATAGTCGTGTGACTACTCTATTTAAAGCTTAGATGAAGTAGAATAATAAGAAATAATTTTAAACATGCCACGTTGACCTGTGACCTTTATCGTCCTTTATTTGACCTTGATAACTGTTTCAGCAGGGATGCATAATGTATACTTATAGAGCACATCCAAATTTATGTGATATATTAACAAGTTGACTTAATAAATGTACTCAACATGTTAGTAGGGCCTATATCAATATGATATTAGGCTGCATTGCGAACGCTTTTTACTGTCGCGTTGATGGATGAGCAGTTTTGTACCATTGAACCCTCTTTTACTATACTTTTACTTCGTTGTTTTTCAACGTGTTTATACAAAGAATATATCATTTTAAAAGGAGTACCAAGTTCCTGGTTGATCGCTTTGGTAATACACTTTTTAGATTAACATTCATTAAGAGGAAAGTAACAATTTACCCATTGTATATTATCAAGGTGCCCGTTAGGGCGCCGCAGCCAAGCCGCGGTGTGCTACACACTCCGGCACCTTATACAGCAAGCAAAGTTGGGGTGATTTCGAGGTGCTACCCAGCCGTCATGAAACGTGATGTGAATTTAAAAACTATCAAAATCGAGGGGATTTAGGTACCCGACAACACATGCCAAATTTGTTTGGGGTACGAGCATTCCTTCTTGGTGAAAAAATGACTTGAAACATAAAAATCACTTAAGGATGTAGTTACTACTTACTACTACTACATGCTACTGGCTACTTCTGTCTTATTCGTCAGTTTCAATTGCCCAGCGATTCTGACCAAACGGTGTGAAGCTACAACTTTCATATTTTACATGAACATTAAGGTAATAGTGATGTAGATCTTTTGAAAGAAAAAGTTGAAAAAGTTTGCTGGAAGGCTTTCCTGATAAAGGATTAATATAAGCCTTATACAGGCATACAATCATCAAGTATCTATAGTTACTTGACAATGATCGCCCACATTGTTTACAAAAAGAATGTCTTTGGGCCACTAGATATTTTACATTCCATTGTTAATTGTTAATTTCATAGCAATTAAATCGACTTATATAATTATTATATTTTAACAATAATTTTGACAGTCCATTTCCGGAACACAGCTGATTGCAAGGACGTGCACATCAGTAGCAATACACGCGTGAAGCCCTGAGTAACAGCAGCGAGGGCACCATTATGCGCGTGTCTCCCTGCTTGTGATTACACTGGGGCCAACCCGCCTGCGAGATCCTGTATATAGTGATAGTATTGAGTATGGTGGTATAGTAACTAAGAGGGTATCAAGTGTGCTAATGACTTCTTTGCCTTCCTTATTTATCGTTGATATATGCTGGAGGCTAACAGCCTAAACAACTTTGCCTGAAATACGTAGAAAATTTGGCCATCCTTTGGGAATTTTTGTAGTTGGAGTTACGCGTCTCCTAAATGTTTGTCCCGTGACATATTTAAAGACTTATTGGGTAGTACTTATCCCAGATGATGTCTAAGCGTAGCACAGACGCTAGTTCGTTCTGAGGAAGGGAGGAATGGACTCTGTCTACATAATCTTCGAATGTAATTGAGTGGCCCGGGTGTTTGGTGGGGGGGGGGGGCGGAAGGGAGGGGGGCTAACCCATCACGTATTTTTGCATCTACAGGTGGTGCATTTAATACAGAACTTTTTGACTGGTATTCAAAGGCATTTCACTAGATCCAATTTGGTACAAGATCTCAACGCCCCCAATACAGTCAAGGACGATGAGGTTGGCTGATTTTCATGAACAAGAATTCAGCCAGATCACCAGATCGATGCCAGCATGTAGCTATGCATAATTTACTGAAGAGAATCGCTCTTGAGGCTGGTCATTTTGGCCTTATATTTATAAACAATAGGTCGACTGGCTGTGCTAAAGAGCAGAAATTGTTTTTATGTGGTCCATACAATATTTAGCAAATGTACTCACTGCCGCGCCACCAGAGAGCGAGAAAGTGCGCTCTCGGAAAGTGGTCCCAAAAGTGCGCGATTTAAACATCTGTTTTTTGTTGATTTGTATTATTTATGTTATTGTTTATATTAATGTCATACTACAGTACACTTCTAGCTAGTCACATTTTGGTTCAATCATAAGAAAGAAACGTTCATTTCACCCCAATAAAAGCGGACCTGAACAAATTCCTTGATAAATTCACTTCATTGATGAGCAACTAGTGATCAGTTAGCTCACTGATTGGCCACTATTACCATTGGAATAGGACAAACATCAATCAACGCAATTACTATTATTTATTTTTATGGTTTATTACCATAAGGATCTAACAGAAACTTGGTACTTCCTTTTAAAATGGTATATTCTATGTAAAACACGTTGAAAAACAACGAAGTAAAAGTATAGTAAAAGAGGGTTCAATGGTACAAAACTGCTCATCCATCAACGCGACAGTAAAAAACGTTCGCAATGCAGCCTAACATCATATTGATATAGGCCCTTCTAACATGTTGAGTACATATTTTATTAAGTCAACTTGTTAACATATCACATAAATTTGGATGTGCTCTATAAGTTTACATTATGCATCCCTGCTGAAACAGTTATCAAGGTCAAATAAAGGACGATAAAGGTCACAGGTCAACGTGGCATGTTTAAAATTATTTCTTATTATTCTACTTCATCTAAGCTTTAAATAGAGTAGTCACACGACTATGCTTAACCATTTTTAAAATAGGTCATTACTCAGGTCATTATGTCAACAGGTAACTATGACCAAATTAGGGGTCGCTAGTCATATTTTTAGCACCATCATTTTGTTTGAAGATTTTGGGAAGTACTTTAACGTAGAAATCCAACATTAAACCAAGGGTGTCATCAATAAAAATTTAAATCAAAATATTCAACCCCCAAAATTATAACCCCAATTATCCCTTAACTATGAAGAAATCCGCAATTCCCCGTTGCCAGAATGTTAAGCCTAATGTCACCCCTATTTGGTAAAAATTTCAAGTTTCTATCACCAAACACCGAATTGTTTTGCTAATCAACCCTTCAAACCAGCAGGGGTAGGCAACATGCAATAACGGGTGCCTGCACGGGATATCACGATGGCTCCAAGTGAAAATTAGTAGGGTATGGTCCCTAGAACACGTGTGCCAAGTGCCTTGCTTGTATCAAAAAATGCAAGGTCAAGTCTCTTAACATCCGGACTATTACGAGTATTGCACCAACATGGCGATAAGCATCATTACCTCACTGCAGTTTAGTGGCCAGTGGTGCCATTTAAAAAATAATATATGGGTATTCGCTATTATGTGGGTAAAGAACATGTCTGGGGGGGGGGGCTTCCAGCTAATGCGGGTTCGGGGAGCATTTTCATAAAGTGGTATTGGAGTAATTAATCGAGTTAAGGCACGTTTTTTATAACATTAGTTAGTGGTGACTGGCGATAATTGTTGTGATTGCAAAATAACATATACTATTCTTTAAATTGACATTGGATTTCCTCATTTGAACCAAGACACCATAGACAGATACCCTCAATGTATCTTTAAGTTTTACTGAGGTGTAGCAATATATACTTTGGCCATACGCCTGCGTATACCCCCCCTCATGACACCACTGTCAATGATGGGGGGGGTGGGGGGACGTCGGACTGCAGGAGGCTACACTGGTGCGTCGTGTTTGTGTTTGTGTTTGTGTGTGTGCGTGTGTGCGTGTGCGTGTGCGTGTGCGTGTGTGTGTACGACACCACACATCCACACAACGGACGTAGTCTTCATCTCACAAGACTCTACACAGACTCAGCTCAGCTCTGCTCGATCAACTAGTTTGGTCCCTCCCCGCTGAGCATCTCTCAAACAAAGCCGACAAATCAAAAACAAATTCCGAAAATAAACGAAGTATCCCGATCAGATCGTTGACCTCTTCACACGGGACTGACCAGCACATGTGGTCACTCGGGTCACACACTGGCGCCGTAATCTCATTCAAGTGTCATTCGGTCCGAGGACCAGTTTACAACTCGAGACAATTTGTTTTGGCCAGTTTTGGCTTCTGGCTGTAGCTCAAGGTCCGGTTTTCAACTTGACAATATGATTATACAGTCGCTCTGAAAGCTCTGATCGCGAGCAGATCGGAACACACTTCATATCCAAGACAGTGTTGGCATGACGCGACTCTGATTCAGGAGGTCTAGGGTTCGAATCCCGTAGAGAATGGCAATCCTGACTGAAGTTTTCCGAGGTTTTCCTCAGTCGTTGATGCGAATGCAAGGGATTGAGTCCTCGGACATCCCTTCACAATGTACTAACTCCAATATATCTAAGACTCCGGAATTCATTACAGCATGGTGAGGTTTATCACGATATTTTTTGACGTACATTACACTTATTTCCGACCCTTTCTGACTGCTATATGTTAGTGTGAGCAAACGTAAGACAACAAGTTAAAAAATTCCACAATGACTTTACAATAGTTTCATCCATAGGGATCAATTAATGATAGGAAATAAAACTTTCGAGTTGAGTCCATAGAATGAATGAAAAAACAAAGGTTACAAATATCACTAACAGCTATATTTGCGTGTTTCTTTTCTTCAGCCCGTAGCCAACTCCGCGAGAAGTGTCAACTACACAACACATGGAGGTCACTCCAACTGTTTGATTGTCAGTGTAAACCTGCTCTAAGTTTCACTATAGCTGTCATTTACGCGTTCTCCGAAATCACCGCCCTGGTAATAAAACCTAAAAAATAATTGATCGAAACGTTTTTTGTGACTATAAAGTGGCTTCATCGAACCAGGAACTTGATCCTTAAAGACTCTCTGTCCAATTATAATGTTTATTGCGTATTTTGTGAGGGAACTTATAAATAATAACACAACTTAGAATCTTCAAAGGTAATTAGTTGGTTAGAAATATTAAGATGAAGGACAGTTTCGATTTATACGCCGAGGAATATAATTAGATTCTGTCTTGGTTTGAATTGTGGTTGAATTAGCGCGCGGACTTGAAGTCTGGAATCAATTGTTGACCGGCCGGTCGGTCTGGGCTTGTTCTTGTTCTTGTTCAGGAGGAAGCGATCAACTTTTAGTTTTATTACTGGGCACAATCTTGTTCTAAGAATTATAGGATGTGATTAGCTCGAACCTACTTAGCATTTGCGTCCGCACACCAGACACATTCAAGACGTAAAAGACAGCGCTGCATGGGAAGAAGATTTATAATTGTAACTGCTGCGAATACCTATTCTATGTAATTTATGCACGATTAACCCTAGCTGGGCAAAGCAAAGGGTTTCAAGCGATACAATGTACTTTCAAGATTGAGAATTAATATAATATATTTTAATTTTCAACTGTATTATGTATTACATTACAGTTGTAATAAAATAATTCTATTAACCTGGTGTCAATTATTGCATATTATGTTATATATTATATACTTCCCACATTTTAATTTTTAAATTCCATTCCATTGCAGTGAAATGTTAACTGTATTTTATTTTGTACTAATTTTTCTGAAGTCTACAATTCAACTCAAACGGCACAAGATCTGTTTTTTTGTGAGTGACTTTTTGTTTAGTTTATTTATATATTCAAACAAGTTTCCCCAATTGCATGTGATTAAATACAGCACATAATATATAATATAAACTTAAATTGACACACAGCACATGAGTGTAAAAGGGGGATTTTTTCACCCCGGCTAACTATTGAAATATTTGTCATTTGTTGCCCAAAGGTTTTATAAAGATGAAATAAGTTGTCGGTATATTCTGAAACGAGCAAAACAACAGTACGGGATGACAAAGTAGTGAGCGAAGCTACTTATCGACAGAATTACAAAAGGATGCACAAATTAAACCTTCTACTTTTGGTGGAGGTGCCGGGTCCGAATCTTTTTTTTGGACGAGAATATTTTGACCCCTTGACCCCGGGGTCAATAAAACACTCTGTATCGTTGTTGTTGTTGTAGGGAAATGTCAGCAAAAACGCATTTCTATCGGAGGTCATGTTCGGTTTTGTCGTGACGACACGTGTGTGAGACGGATGGACGGAAAAGTGAGGGGCTCGTTTGTTAGACCGTTTAATGAAACAAATTATGTGTAAAGTATTAGTATCTGACTGTAAGAATTGTATCTGACTACTACAACTGATAGTAATGATGTAATCGTAAGGAAGATCAAAGAATAAACGGTTTAATTCGTTGATTTATTTATTATTTGTTCCCCAACACACTAATCAATTAAATGAGACACGAGAATGGCAGAAAAGAGCATTCAGCTCAATAGTGACTGCCAATCTTTTAAAAAAATAATAACAATACATATCAACAATATATAAGAATCACTGGCAAAAATCAATCTTGGAAAATAAAGTTAACAATTATACACTTTTGTGAATTATTTTTAAATGTTATTATTAAATGATTAAGTGAAAAGTTACTGGATATATTTTGCAATGTAAAAACTTGTGTTATCTCTATGATACATTAAAGAAAGCTAAGACGCGGGGAGGTATAACACTGTTAACGCCATTTCTATGTAAGTACGAACATCTTTCACGTACCTACACGAATATGCATTTATATCCACTGAATAATTCATCTACTTTATAATTGTGTTTTTCTTTTCTCGCCACTACAAATAATTGCGCTCGCTGACGTTGTTTTGCTCCGGTTGTAGCGCAAAAGCGAATGAAAGAGTTAGTTCGGCCGGGCCATCATGGTCGGCGTCAACTTGCGAGGTATTTTGATTGGGGTCAGGCTGTGAACTGACGACTGCGCCTATAGGCGTGCGTGTGTGTCTGTCTGTATGCGCCTTGCAAACAGGAACTAAAAAACAAAACGAGAGAGTAATATTTCTGTAAAAATCTGAATTGTAAATGAGGTTTTTCTATTCGTTACTTGTGCGCAACTCAAGTATATAATAAGTATCTAGGGCTAATAGTAAACCTCACTTGTCAAAAGCGAGACAATTAGTTGTAAAACATAACGTGGTTGGTGCGGACGTGCACGCACATAGCTCGTTAAACAACTAGACTGGATGGTGAAAGATGCTCAGCCTCTCTGTACTGTACCATGAGCCATATTACACACATCAGTCACACATGTTTCTAAATGTAAACAGGAAGACTACTACCATTGAACTTTTGACTTTTCCATAAATTAATTCTAGAATAAATAAATAAATTTAATATTTTTGGACGTAAATAAATTTTTAAATAGTTAACAGAAAAACAAATGTCTGCATTTTTGACTGATTCTCGATAAAATGGTAACAGTCTGCTATGATACACTTATCATAGCAATTACTCAAAGTTGCATTCACATAATCTGTAATGATTTATTGTTCGGGAACAGAAGAGCGCCCACACCCTCTCGATGCAATTATGTTAAAATATAAATTATTTAAATAAGGGACCACAAAATTAATAATCCATCGGAAAATTAAGTAGACTTTTTAAACATTACCATATTTTCTAAAATCAACTTAGATCAAAAATAATGTATGTGCATCGAACACAAACTCACATATAATCCCAAGATATGATTATCAAAGTAAAAATACCTCAGTGAAACTTGCATCAAATGCGCAACCAACGTTTAAATTGACTTATACCGCGTACAATTGTTCGTACATCAAATTAACCGGATCTAACAATATACTCTCTGGGCATCCAATATTTTGTTTTATTCAATTATGATATTGCGTAATTTAAATTATAAACGTTTCAAAACTCTGTTTGTCCTTGCATTATTCAATATGATAATGGAAATAAAAAAGACAGCTCGAGGCAGGCAATCATTGTATTATGTACTTGACTGCAGCTAGCAAAGCAGTAGTGAAGAATTCTTACCCCGATAAGAGGTTGGGGATCCAAACATCCAACATCTTTGCTAACGAAAATTAAATCGGAATGTGTTTTTGTCATTATTGATAGAGGTGCATGTAAAAGAGCATTTTCAAAGTGTCATTTTAAGCGTTTTGTAACATCTTTTTTGGCCACTTCAAAACTTGTGAAATAAAGTTTTTTATATTTTTATTTTGGAATTATGTTATCAAGGTTGAATTAATATCAACTTAAACAAATGTGCATTAACAAATTATAGATACCATGAGAAATAAAATTAAATAGTACTGAAAACCATAGTTATAAATTTAAAAAAATAGCGCTTTATATAAAAGCATATAACAAAAGCTATATATGCTATTATAGCATCTATTTACAAAACGCTATTTTCACGTACTTCTAATTATTGATGATGTAGAACCTGACGTTCGTGATTCGGTGCTCAATCGGGATAAATTTTAGTGACACTTGTAAACAAATTGATTCACAAGAATCTCCATGTATACAAAGATTAATTTTTTTATTTTATTTATTTATTTAACGTCTATCCTATTCAGTTAACTAATTTACAAAGGATTACAACACATTAAAATCATTTGTTTGCACCCTTCTAGCGTGCATTATTGATTGGACTGTTCTGGTATAGACCTGTTTATTAATAAACAATGTTCTTGAATTGTATGTACCGTACTGAAGAGCAGATAAGAGTATTTCTCAAACAATTAGTTTGTACCAATAGTCCAGAGTGTGAAAAGAGATAGTCGTGATGTTGGATTTTAGCTTTACAGTTTAAAATCTAACAATTTGACCTGCACAATATGTTTCAAGATGACTTGGATATTTATTTGGCCTCAGTTTTTGCAGAGTAGCTTTATAGTCTGAATAGATAATGATTTTGTTTATTTGTTTTCAATGTAACAACACGATGATATTTGCATGTTCAAAAACCGGAGAAAGAATATTCACAGTATACGTAAATTTTTTCAAATTCTCCTAGTTTTGCGATTCAGCACAGAACCGAATGGCGACCCCAACGTCTACGAGGGCTGCGTGAGCCTAATAGCGCTCAGCTCGGTATCCGCATTGTTCCGATATATTTAACTCTGTATTTATTATAATATCCAAAAAGTAGACCGAATACATGAATATTAATATTGCATGGCCTCTATGCCTGAACACAAGACTTGCGAGCTAACAAGATTCTTTTAATGTGAAAACCTAACATTCCCAAATGATTTTCGTCTTGGCAGTATAGAAAAGAGAACACAAACGTCGTTCGTCTGTAAGTAGTAAGGCCTACATTAGGTTAATTTATTGAAATTAAATTATTAGCACTATATTGGTGGTACACAAACAAAATAATAATAATTAATAATTAATTAAAACGAAAATTATTAATTATTAAAACATAGTCTTCAAAGAGATTCAACTCAAAATTTGCTGTAAATAAAATAGACAACCATGTTTTTTAAAGGAGTGTTGAAATAAAAATAATCAGGCCATTATAATATAAGGTAATTCTGAGAAATGACAGGTCAATTTTAATTTTGGGTTTATTTCTTCCTTTCAGAGGAAACTTATTTTAAACATTTAATTTCTTCAAAATCAAAATCAAAATTTAAATCAAAATCAAAATCAAAGTTTTAGGAGTATGCCTAATTTAATTGTTTATAATTTTTTATGTTCCTTTTTTTTATTTTGTTATGTTAGTAGTTTATTATTTACGACAAATAATTATTTACAAGTTAAAAGCGTCAACATGATAAACCTCTTGAGAGCAGGCAGGCCCCGCGCTCTAGCGGCGATCGTCCAAACCCCGCACACTTGTTGCTGTTACCGACAGTAGCAAGTAGTTTAACTGTTCGCCGCTTGGAGCGACACAGCCCGGTAGTGGCCGCCTCCTTGTAGCTGCCGCGACCTGGTAGCGGAACTAGGAACCACGGGGGGAGAGATTACAAAACAACAAGACGGAAAATATGAATAATAATAAGTGATCTGTGCCTGCGGTGGGACGAGTCGTCGTCTCGCGTTGTTTGCGAGTCTTGGTAGGGGGTGTGGGCGAATATAATTAATGAAGAATGCAGTGGAAGCGTGGCCGGACGGGTTCAAAGGGTTACGTGCAAGCGAACGCGGAGATGGCCACACGATAACCGGAGAATTTATGTATCTATGACCGACGATATCGTAAAACATATTTTATATCATAGATGTAATTATTATTTCTATGAATTTAGTTTAGAATGCATTGCAAACCTGTTACAATCTCTTTGCACATGCATTGTTTAGGATGTGATCGACGAGACCATTAGTCAGTCAATGGTAATCATTGTTTTATAAGCGTGCACCAAGGCAATGTAACAATAGTTTATGATTTTGTAAGTTTTCATTTTTTATTTTTTTTAAAATAAATACTTTGATTATAGAGTTTCGCCTTGAGCTCAAAGATCAAGTCATTATTTAAAACCCTAAAAATGACTTTAATTACAATTGATCGGTTTGAGTAACGTGCATGAGAGAATGAGCAATACATTAAATCGGTATAGAGCAAATATTTTGGCAATACCTGTTGCTATCTAGTGTTTGAAGATTTGGTTGTCCGTGATATTGTGTTTGCAAAGAAGATGTTCTAAAATATCTACTTAGACTTGGTCTAAATAACATTTGATAAAGATTTGTAATTTTACTTACTTAGTAATCACAAAAATCGTTCACAAAAATGCACATCAAATTAAGGATGTAATAATGATTTACTTAGCCTGTCATTTCAAAATCCTTGTTTTGTAGTCGTCTGTGATTCGTAAATGAGTTGTTGGCCGGAGTTTATTCTCCAGAATATTTTGTAGTAAAATGATTGTGCAACACCGCTGACATACAAAATTGTAAAATTTAATTGTTTTATAGCTCCATCACAATATGTATTAAATTT
>JAMZAV010008005.1:0-28422 GCA_024449915.1 Sweltsa coloradensis | reverse complement strand
AATAAAAATGCCAAACTGGAAAATTAAAAAAAATAAATAATAAATATTTCAAATATATAACTAAAATAATGGTATAAATAATAAAAACTAATATTCCTTCAATGTCAATTGTAGTACGTATAGTAGATCAAGATCAGTAAAATTTGAGATGGAATCTTGTATTTCAGCGGAAATAGAAATTTAACCAGCAAACTTATCTCGAGCGTGACTAGCTTGTAACCCCAACAATGTTGGGGTTATTATTATTATTATTATTATTATTATAAATAATAAATTATTTATATAATTAATTATATTATGTATTATTATTATTATTATTATTATTATTGATAGTATTGTTACAAAACATGCAAATGACAAAAAGAGGAATCTATCAGTAGCCTATATAGATTACAAAAAAGCATTTGATTTGGTTCCGCACGATTAGTTAAAGGGGCTGAAAACCCCAAAAATAATTTTTTACCACGTGATCTATAGCACAATACTACATTAAAATGACAGTTTTAAAAATTATATCTTGTAACTGTGATTTAACACGAATTTTTGAAATTTTGATCCAGAAATTTGCGAAAATAAATGTTTTGGGAAATTTCTTAAATCGGCTTTAACCTGCTTCTTTTTTGGTCCACATAGATACTAGACCATAGTACCAATCTAAAATGCCCTTAAACAACATCGTGTCTTGAAACTGTGCCCAAATATATCCTCAAACACGCAAAAATATGCATTCCAAAATCACACCCCATCTTGGTAATCTGCATATTTTGACCGAACTACTTGCCCAAATTACAAAACAAAATATCTAGGGCGACGGTCGTTCGCCCGCAGCCAAGCGCACGCGACTGCTAGAAGGCGATGACTAACTCGACCCTGTTTACAGCTACCCGAGTTGGGGGTTTTTCAGCTATCTGCACACGCCGTCCCGAAAGATTTACAATCTTGAAACTCGGTATATGACCTGATATGTGGTCCATGACATACAAAAAAAAAATCAGCCCGATCCGATAACCCGTTCTGTGTTAAAAAAGTACGTAAATATGGACGATAATCGTCCGGCTGGCTGGCTGGTTGGTTGGGGGGGGGGGGGTAGTGGATTCTGCCAGAGAGGAATAAGAGCCTACAGAGAAAACGGTACATCTTAGAACTATGAAACTTGGACCACACTTAGATGCTCATCAGACTCACAAACTTCCTTCGAGAGACAAGCAATATTCCACCCCCAACACCCCCTAAATCATCCCCTAAAATTAAAATAATTCATAGCTCTAACCCAAAATTGAATTTTTAGTCAAATTAGTTATTAAAATTATGTTCAAATTATGCTCACAGCATTTACAGGCGAAGACTTTGGAAGGAGAGCTTGGCTGCTGTTTTTTACAAATTTTTGTATTTTGGGGGGATAGAGAATTTACAGGAAAGGCTGTAGAGTACGTCAATAATGGCCAATATCTTTTTGGATCAAAATCCTCCAAGGTCACGGGGCATAAAGTCGTCCCCATGTTATTTCTTATGGGAGATTTTTGCCGATGGGACCTAGCTCGAAAAATGTCATGTTTGACAATTTTTTGGGAGGTCATGGTGGCCCCAATAATTTTTCTGTTAATTGCTAAATTCATTACTAGTTAGCCTGAATGAAATATATTTTTTGAGTTTTGCGGTTAAATACCCCTTTAATCAAAGTTATCAATTTTGGCGGATTATTTTTTAAATAGAAAAATGTTTATAAATCTGGCAAAATAAAGTTCAAAAGTATTCAATATATTTTGTGGAATACCTCAAGAATCAATATTAGGACCCCTGTTATTTATTCTTTATATAGATGATATATCTACTATAATGGGAGGCATCAATTATATCTTATATGCTGATGACTTGGTCTTTTATTTTGAAGGTGTGGATGTCGAAGAGATCGTAAGACGTCTTCAAGAAGTTCTAAAGAGGATGGATGATTGGTTTAAAACTCAGGAACTTGATATAATTTATAGCAAAACAAATTTTATGATTTTTCATAAGGCTAATGATAGAAGCATGAATGATATTCATTTGATGTTAAATTGTAATGGTCAGTTAATTTCTAGAGTGAATGAAGGTTTGTAACTGAGAGAATGTTGAGGTTACTAGTAGATTTTTTATTTCACTCTGTTATTGATTATTGCTTAGGGGTTTGGGCAGTAAGACCTTCTACTGAGTATGTTGTACTCCAGAAGAGAATTTGACCATCTGTTTGATTCATTTTCCTTGAGCCAAGATTTGCAGTCTGATTGTTTCACGATTGGGGGAGAGGATGAAGTATAGCGTGCTGGTAAATACATACCAAGTATTGAAAGGTACCGGTATGTTTTTTAGGTATTCTACCCAATATTTTAAAAATTGTTGATCATGTAGAAATTCTATTTTAATAAACTCATTGGAAGTTCCAGATTAAATTCTAAAGCATTAGAAATCATTATGTACAGAGGCGTATCCTATTCGGCACCAAAAAGCAAAACTAGCGCGGCCCTTTTGGCGGAACTTTAGAAACCCTAGCAGTAGTGATCACTCAGGTAGACACAGCGGCAAATAAACGTGGAAGAACGTGTAGATGTATCTAAAAAAGTTGAGTTTTCGGCGTGATACGTTTTGTTTACGGATGTTGAACTTTAGAAATAAAATAAGATTATTTTGTGCTAGGGGTTATCACAAGAAAACAAATTTAAATAAAAGAATGGGGCCTGTAAGTGCACCATAAAGTGGACATTCTGACGCAAGGTTAGTCTCGATGGTTAAGCATTGGTCTACATTTCTCTTTAAAATACAACATTTTACACTTAAATAACAACTTTTAAATTATGCGTGATCTCAATTTAAATTTCGGTAGGGCCTATGTCCGGAGGAATTACTGTAAGAATCGTGCATTTGGGGTAGAAGCATGAAATTTGGCACACATCCTCCACACACCCATAGGATCATTTTAAAAAATAGAGGCATTTTGATCGGCCCCCGGGGGGGGATGCCCCCCTTCCCCTGAATAAGTCCCAAAATATTTCTGTAATGATTAATAGGAATCGTGCATTTTGGGGTAGAAGCATGAAATTTGGCACACATCCTCCACACACCCATAGGATCATTTTAAGAAATAGAGGCATTTCTGATTGGCCCCAGAGGGGTTATGCCCCCCTTCCCCCTGAATAAGTCCCAAGTATTTCTGTAATAATTAATTGGAATCGTGCATTTTTGGGTAGAAGCATGAAATTTGGCACACATCCTCCACACACCTATAGAATCATTTAAGAAATAGAGGCATATCTAAATCAGCCCAGGGGGGCATTCCCTCCTCGCCCTGAATATGTAACGAGTATTTGTGTTATAATTATTTGGAATCGTGCATTTTGGCCTAGAAGCATGAAATTTTATGGACATACTCCATATACCTATAAGATCATGTTGATAAATGGGGTCATTTCTGATCGCCCCAAGAGGGGCATGCCCCCTCCCCCCTTATTAAGTCCCGAATATTTCTGTAAAAATCAATAGGAATCGTGCATTTTGGACCTGAAGCATGGAATTTGGTAGACACACTCCACATACCCATAAGATCATTTTAAGAAAAAGAGTCATTTATGATCGGCCACAGAGGAGGGTGTCATTTGACCCCCTGCATGATGGCTGCCATGGGCCGGCATCATTCGCATTCCTTTATTGCTAATAACACAATACATTTTCCTTGTAAAAATATGCAAACATAGTAACATTATGTGTAATACAATAATGATTGAACATTATTAGAGGCATAATTTGCCCCATGCCCCCAATAAGTAGATTCTCGTGTGGTCTTTATTATTAATGCCCATTACAAAATTTCTAAAGAGGATTTTAATGCCAATATGATTTTTTTATTTCGATTAGATTTCATTTCCTGAAATTAGAACACAAAATGATTGGATAAACACTACACAATCTTAAGTTATGTCATTTCCTTGATAACAGGTACAAAATGAGCTTATTTCTTTGTTCTAAAATAAGGGAACAACTGCAACAAAAATACATATATTTATTTCACCGTTATAAAGTTATCTCGATATTAATAGGCATAATCATAAGGTAAAATTAGTCAACTAGTTTTGTCTGATTTCTCTACTCCTGTTCGCATCCACCGCGCATACGGGAAACATGGAGTTGGAGAGCAACTTGAGTTGGGGGAATGTTTTTAATTTTAATCCGTCTGCCCTAACAAAGTGAACAAAGTCCACAAGTACAATAATAGACCGTGACTTGAGTGGATACTGTGAGAGCTGCATCTGTCATAAAAGAGCCCTACAAAATACTCTATTATTAGCAGTTCGGACTCAATTTAATCGGTTTTAGCGACGTTAAACAAGCACAAGCAGTGCTTTAGTAATCAAGGAAAGTCCCCATGCCGGGAAAGGGAGCTGTTGAAAGACGGATGCTTAGCAAATGAAACAATTGCTGCTTATTGTAATCGACTCGAAGAAACCCTTCCAGCTGGAAGGAGTTTCGTGGTTTTTCTTTGTACTTGGATGAGAGTTTCTTCCCCTCGTCTCTCGACCAGAAGCTTTCAAGCTAAATGGAATGTAGCTGTCAAAGACCACATCTACCCTGCGTACAAAACCGGAAAATGCTTCCCGACATAAGGGAACGATCTTGTCACTGTAGTCGCTAAAAGTATCGCCCTTTCCTGGCTGGACCATGTGCACTACAGCAGCTCCGTCAAAGACTGCCATATCAACCTCGGGTGAATCTAGTGCGGTGTTATGCATTTCGTCAGCTTTCTCACCCTCCAAGTTAAATGCTTCTGAGTTGTTGGGAAGACGCTCAAGCTCTGGGTCGTCGTCGGGGAACTTTCCCCTTCCCTTTGACTACCTCCTCGACGGCAACGTCAATGACAACACGGACGGATGATGACACAGACGGAGACGACCGCGACGTGGGGGAACCCCTGCCCACCCCTTTCGCTTGTGGCTGGTTCTAACCAGCACAGGCCTGTCCACCCCTTGTCCCCCCGCGTCACCCCTTACGTCCCTCCCTTTGTCTCGATTAGCCAAGTTGCATAAATAATGAGACGTTAAACAATATCCAATCAAAAATATCCAATCAAAAAAACACTTCAACAGGATAGCTTGTCACGGGAGTTGAGAGCTCCTTCGTCGGAACAAACTTGGGGGATACTCCCGATTTTAGTGTTGAAAGAATGTTTCAATACCTCCCTGGCGAACTTGGCAACCTATATCTTATTAATTTTAACATAAGCACGGGACTTACTCAGGGGAAAGGGGGGCAAGCCCCCCCCCCCCCCGGGGGCCGATCAGAAATTCCTCTATTTCTTAAAATGATCCTACGGAATGTGGAGTGTACCCACCAAATTTCATACTTCTAGCCCAAAATGCACAATTCATATTAATTTTTACAGTAATACTTGGCACTTATATAAGGGGGAGGGGAGGCATGCCCCCCGTTGGCCGATCAGAAATACCTCTATTTTTTAAAATGATCTTATGTGGAGTGTGTCGAACAAATTTCATGCTTCTGGTCCAAAATGCACAATTCTTATTCATTTTTACAAACATACTTGGGACTTAGTCAGGGGGAGGGGGGAATTCCCCCCTGGGGCCGATCAGAAATGCCTCTATTTCTTATAATAATCTTATGGGTATGTAGAGTGTAACCACCAAATTTCATACTTCTAGCCAAAAAGGCATTATTCTTATGAATTTTTACAGAAATACTCGGGACTTATTCAGGGGTGGGGGGCATGCCCCCCGTTGGTCGATCAGAAATGCCTCTATTTCTTAAAATGATCTTATGCGTATGTGGAGTATGTCCACCAAATTTCATGCTTCTGGTCCAAAATGCACAATTTTTATTAATTTTTACATAAATACTAGGGTCTTATTCAGTGGGAGGGGGGAATGCCCCCCCCCCCCCTGGGGCCGATCATTAATGCCTCTATTTCTTAAAATGATCCTATTGGTATGTGGAGTGTATCCACAAAATTTCATGCTTCTACCCCAAAGTGCACGATTGTTATGATTTTTTACAGTAATCCTCCGGACTACTACTCTCAATAAAAACATTATTCTTACATTTAAGTCCAAGGATAAAGTCCGAAAACATATAGTCAGATGACAGAGTGGTATCACCCACTGAGTTTTCCCGTTGTGTTTGATAGATTTACTATTTATTTATGTTCATTTTTTAATAATTTTTCTTATTGTTTTTTACCCGTCACCGACACTCATGTTAAATCGCGTTTTACAATTTCAGACAATAATTTTAATTCATGCTTATGTCAATAGGCTATCACACCGTTCCCAATTGTTACACATACAGGCCTACATAGCACATGGGCCTACATTCAATTTGTTTCGTATGTGATGGGCTACCTCAAAATTACTACACTGTAGTGCGTTTTTAACAACAACAAAAAAGGTAGGCCTATGTTTAGTAAAAAATTCGGAAAAATCGTTTTCAATTAACATTTTTCATAAATAAATACCAATTTCTGCAGCCGAGTATTTTTAGAAGTATCGTCATGTTCTGAATAAAGCACACTTTGTCGATGATTACAAATTGACAAAATCCGGAGTATAGCATAGATGTAGGCCTAATTAATTGACATTTTCAGGGAATATGATGAAAATAATACAAATTGTACTATTTATTGTTATTACATTATCGCGGGAAAACATTAAATATTGCACCTTGCACTTCAGCTGTTCAGTGGTATATCAATTTGTTGCAAAATATTTGTTGATACAACAAACAGACTCGTTTCACTTCAAAAACTTAACATTCTAAATTCAAATTTGGTAATAATACCTTGGACCAATACCAATTTCGGCGGGCAACTTTATTTATAGTAGTAATTAAATAATAAATAATAATCTGCTTATGAATTATTTTCTGGATATTCTTACGCTCAAACATAATAATAGACCCAACTATTATGATGATATTATTATATAATATTTTACATTTCATCCCTATCCCATTCAGAAATATAGGAATGGGAAGGTTCAATTTTGGCTATAGTTGGCCTACCTACGCAATTACGCATACTTGTGGTTGTATAAGAGCGTAACAAATGCAAACCGTAGATGAATGTATACATCTTATTTAATGCGTGTGCGAGAAGGGTAAATGTTAGTGAACAGATCGGAAATAATCCCCGAATCGTCATAACCGGCGCGACTAACACACGTTAGCGCCATATACGCTGCAGCCCGGAATCACAATTACGCCAGCCATGTTGTGACGTAGCGCGCCGCCAGTGCTGCGATCTACATGTCGATTTGGTGCCGAATTGGAATTCAATTTCTTATGACATTAGAAGCCAGTTTACTGATCTAGGAATTGTACAATTTAAAAGTAAAATTGAAGCAATGATAATGAATCAAAGAGCAAAAAATTGATTTTTACTATTTATTTGTAGGTTATTGTCTGTTGTTTGTGTAATGTTAATTTACTTTCATAAGTTCTTATTAAGAGAATATAGGACATGTGAAAATAGGCAGTGTTTTGAATGTAACGTTGACTTCCAGCAAATTGCTGTTTTCTCGGCCGTTAATCAACCGATCGGCATGAAATCTTCAGCAATACAATTGTGAAGGTTTTTTATAGAGCCCTCAAGTGCCGGATTTTCAGAAAATGTATACATTTATCTAGCATGATTTTTTTTAAATGGCAACATTTTTACAAAAATACTGTTTCACGCGCTGTTTCATGGAACTTTAAAAAATACCCCCAGACTCTTATTTCAGAAAACTTTACTCTATCGCCCTGAATTGATGAATTTGCTTTTCAACGCAGTAAACAGAATTGTTCTATCGCCAACCGTTTAGGAAAAAACAGCTATTTCCCAGGCATTGATTTGCGGTTTTTCTTTCGACTGTAGTCCGCTGGATGGCGAAGGCGCTGCGAAAAAGTCGTGAGACGATTTCGTGTTCGAGTGAGTATTTTGTGGAATTTGAGGGGAGGTAAACTGACAGTATCTTGTTACGCGTAGGAAGTCAATGTAACTGGCCAAGGAATTTCCGACGTAAAATCTATGCCAGAACCGGGATTTGAGACAACGACCTTGGAGCATTGGATTGGAACTATGCATAAAGGACACCATTTATCATATTATTTTGTCCCCACCAACTGTTATCAAAATTAAAATAATATGTTTATTGTTCTTGTTCTTGATTGTTGTAAGAAGTCTATACTATTTTTAAATGTTCTATGCATTGTGTTTAGTGCAAGTGGTGATGCCATGTTGTTTATTTTCCTTTGAAAAAACGAATCTTTGGCTGGATTAATCAATTTGATCGGCGATCACAATTGTAAAAATGAAGTGCCCCCATTTAGTTTATGAAACTGACGGTCTTGCTGAGATGATTGTCAAAAACAAGATTGATTGATATTGATTGACCTTTACGACTTACGACTTCGCAATGTGTGTAGCGCACTTCACTCGCCAAAAGTATCAGCACAAACAAGAATTTGAACCCTGGACCGTGTGCATCGGAAGCAAGAATTATCCCTAAGGACCTCATTTATCATATTCGTAATTATTTATAATTTTTTTATTTTTGTGATGAAATAATTTTAAAATATATGATTTATTTACCTAGGTAGAGCTAGTATAACGATGATACGTTTCACAAGATGGATTCATCAATGTTGTCGGCGAATACACAAATAACACGATAGAAGAAATCAAGACCCCTTTTTCGGTTTTAAAACAGTCCCTGGCAGCCTTTCGGATACGAATTGTCTCCACGTATTATATTTATGCACTTACGATAACGGAGACGAATAAGGTTTGTATATACGAATAAATTAATGTAGGGTCTGGTTCTGCTAGATATTGCAAGTGCGGCAACGATTATCATAATCATTATCGGTGATTATCGTTAGGTGAATGTGTGATTGTGTTGTCTTGGGGACGGGGAACGGGTAGAGGCCGAGCGAACTGTGAATCTGGCTATCATCCTACAGCCGTCAGATAACACGTGCTGTATCGCGAAGCGTTGATTACTTCATGAAGCATGTGCGCGTTATTTTGACCATCTACGTCTATTGACGTCAAGGTGGATCAAAGGAAGAGGGAAAAGACAAAGTTACGTTTCAATGCAAAAATGAGTTGCCTTTTCATTGAATTATAAATTAGAAGCTCTGCTTGAATACTACAGGTCAGAAAAAATCCACGGACAAGAGAGTACGTAAGTATAACAGTATCTTGTTACGCGTAGAAGCCTGGACAAGGAATTTCCAACGTAAAATCTATGCCAGAACCGGGATTTGAGACCTGGACCTTGGAGCACTGGAACTACCCTTACTAAAATTTTTGTAAACCAATCGATAACCAACTGATAACTTCCTGTAAACCATGATAACCAATCGATAACCATTTGATAACCACTAGTAACCAGCTGAAAGTCCTGAAAATGCATTTAAAATAAATGTAAACCTATTGATAACCAATTGATAACCATTTGATAACTTATTACAAACCAATTGACAACCGTGGTTGTTATAAACCTTCTAATAACCAATTGACAACCAACTGTAAACCTCAAGTAACAACCAACTGAAAACCATGGTTATTAGTTGGTTTACTACTTTTTCTGAGAATCGTATAATAACCAATACATAACCAATTGACAACCTTGGTTATTATGAATCTTCTCATAACCAATTGACAATTAACTGTAAATCTCAAGTAATAACCAAATGATAGTTTATATTTGGTTATTAAAAAACTTTAAATAGCCATATGACAACCACGCCACTGCAACACCCTGCTTCAAATGGACTTGATTATAGATTTCTAGGAAAACGCTTAAGTCCGCCGCGTTGATGGATGAACTTTTTTGTAAGTTTTTAGTTTGCGTAGGACCACTTTTCCTTTGCAAGTGCTTTTTGAATGCATTGTAGTTGATTGTTGTCAAGTTTCTGTTGTTACTTGTTAATTGTTATTATAAACCTAAAAAAAACTCACATTAAAACCTTTATTTCTATGGATTCTGGCTAACTTTTTCAACTTTTTCTTTCAAAAGGTACTACATCACCATAACCTTATTGTCCATGTGAAATATGAACGTTGTAGCGCTACCCGTTTGGTCAGAATCGGCCCAAATGTCACGAAAATATCGCAATAAAAATCGAAAAAAATCGTTAAAGTACGATATTCATGAGAAATATTTCTTCAATTGTACCCAAAAACGTGGCAAGTCTATGTTCAGAGAAAACGAAGGTCCCCTCCAATTTTCATCAAGATCGCATATGCCGTTTGCCCGGAATCGTGCGAACAAACAGACAGAAAAACAAACCAAAAAAAACACCCGAGCTAAAATTGTTTGGGGGGTCAGTGAAATTGAAGTCTTCGCTTCGCTCATCCAATTATCTGTACTACGCCTTGTTAGAAAAGTCATTATTATCTAATTGTAAAACTGCCATACATCACCATGTTTTCTTCATCCTTTGATCGAATCTTAATGTTCTCATCTAAGTTCATATGAGCCCAGTTTCTGATAAGAATTTATGTTTAGATCTAGCCTTTTAGTGTTATTTTGATTGGCAGAACGCGCAACAGTGTGAATGAGCCTCATCAGGTTCGCTTTCTACAACCAATTTATAGGTAGAACTTAGAATGGACATGTCTCATTTTGTATTTTGATGATAATAAAACTAGGAAAACGCTTTAGTCCCGCCGCGTTGATGGATGAGCTTTTTAGTAAGTTTTTGTTTGCGTAGGACCACTTTTCCTTTGCAAGTGCTTTTTGAATGCAATGTAGGTGATTGTTGTAAAGTTTCTATTATTACAATTGTTAATTGTTATTATAAACCGCAAAAAACTCATATTAAAACCTTTATTTCTATGGATTCTGGCTACCTTTTTCACTTTTTTCTTTCAAAAGGTACTACATCACCATAACCTCAATGTACATGTGAAATCTGAACGTTGTAGCCTCACCCGTTTGGTCAGAATCGGCCCAAATGCGATGAAAATCGCACTAAAAATTAAAAAACTTATATTAAAACCTTTATTTCTATTGATTCTGGCTAACTTTTTCAACTTTTTCTTTCTATGGATTCTGGCTAACTTTTTCACTTTTTCTTTCAAAAGGTACTACATCACCATAACCATAATGTCCATGTGAAATATGACGTTGTAGCCCTACCCGTTTGGTCAGAATCGGACAAATGTCACGAAAATATTGCACTAAAAATCGAAAAAAATCGTAAAAGTACGATATTCATGAGAAATATTTCTTCGATTGCACCCAAAACGTGGCAGGTCTAAGTTCAGAGATTTCGTAGGTCCCCTTTAATTTTCATCTAGATCGCATATGCCGTTTGCCCGGAATCGTGCGAACAAACAGACAGAAAAACAAACAAAAAAACACCCGAGATATTTTTTTGGGGGGTCAGTGAAATTGAAATCTTCGCTTCGCTCGCTACGTTCATCCAATAAATAATAATTATAATTATAATAATAATAACAACTTAAATGGCAACTATGGTTTTAATTGATTTACAACTATATGTATTTGATTTAAATCAAATGATAAGTTAAATCTAAATCATTAATATAGGTACATCCAAAAGCATAAAATTTCCCTGAAGTGCCCTTTTTTTCTTAATTCGGAGCGAACTGTGTAATATGTATATTATACATAGTTATTGTATACATAAACCGTTTATTATATTGATGACTGTATGATACACATGTAGAAAATGATTAGTCAGGCGCAAAGATATGAACACATGATGTGAGGGATAATCGGAAGAATTATCATTTCGAAGATTCCAGATATTGTTAAATCATTATGTTGGGAACGAAATTAAAAATAAAATTACAATATTGAGTAGTAAAGACGTTGCATTCTGCAATACACGATACAAGCGCGCGGCCCAACCTTATAAGCAAGCCTGCGCGCTGTTACTGGCACAGGTTCCGTGGCCAGTTGGAGAGAGCGTCGAGCTATGGAGGAAGAGATTCCGGGATCGAGACCGACAGTCACCAATAAAATTTAATTGTCTAATTCTTCTTCCATCCAGTGCGTATTTGTTCCTTGGTATGTACATATATGAATTGAAGTCCTAACGTCATTGAAAGTATTTATTGGATGAGCGAAGCGAAGACTTCAATTTCACTGACCCCCAAAAAATTTAGCTCGGGTGTTTTTTTTTTGTTTTTTTTTTTGTTTGTTTTTTTGTCTGTTTGTTAACTCTCTACCAGGCAAACGGCATATCCGATCTTGATGAAAATTTGAGGGGACCTCCGAAATCTCTGAACTTAGAGGTGTATTGTTTTTGGGTACAATCGAAGAAATATTTCTCATGAATATCGTACTTTTACGATTTTTTTCGATTTTTTTAGTCGATATTTTAGTGACTTGGGCCGTTTGCCCAAACGGGGGGGGGCACAACTTTATTAACATGGACATTAAGGTTTGGTGATGTAGTCCCTTTTGAAAGAAAAAGTTGAAAAAGTTGCTAAAATCCATAGAAATAAAGCTTTTAATATAAGTTTTTTTTATTTTTGTGCGTTTTTTTCGTCCCATTTGGGCCAATTCTGCCCAAAACGGGTGAGGCTTTAACGTTCATATTAAATGGACAATTTTTATGGGGTGAAGCCCTTTTTGACAAAAAAAAGTTGAAAAATTTTAGCCAGAATCCATAGAAAAAAGCTTTTAATATAAGTTTTAACGGTAAATAAAAAAAATTGACAAGAAAAAATAGAAACAGACAACAATCACCACAATCGGGGCAGCAAAAAAAAAGCAAAAAGCACTTGAAAAAGTAAAGAATTGCACGCAGACTAAAAACTTTTAAAAAAAAAAGCTCATCATAACGCGGGGGGGACTTCAGCTTTTTTCCTATTTTTTTGAATATTTGATTCCGAATCTGTTTTGATTTTGGTTATTTGGGACTATAGATCGCGCGGTTTCCTTCCCCTGAAAACCAGGTTATTTTGGTTTTATTGGTTTAAATTCGTTTATAAAGGTTATCGTTTGGTTTTAAATTTGGGTTACAAGCTTCCAAATAAACAAAAGAAGAGGTTACAAAGGGTTTATCTATGATAACCATTTGATAATTTTTTGAAACAAATGTTATCAGTTTTTACAAATGGTTATTAAAAGGGGTTATGTTTTGGGGGTTGTATTTGGTTTTAGTTGGGTTATCGTCGGTTTACAAAATTTTAGAAAGGGAGCATAAAACAACCCAATTATCTTTTATTTAGTTTCCCTATATCGAAATAAAATATATTTTTTTTCTTGTTTTCGTTTGTTGTAAGTAGCAATACTATTTTAAAATTTCTCTGCCCCTGTTTAGTGTAGTGGGATACCTGCTGTTTTTTTTTCCTTTAAAAAATTTAATCTTTTAATGGGTTCCTCCCTTTTATCAGGAAAACATAGTGGTGAAATAGATAGCCTTCTTTTTTTAAACTGGCAGCCATTTGATACGATTTGATCTCTACATACCCTATTATACACCCTTACACAACGGGAAAACGACTTAAGGGTTTTTATAAACGAATGCTAAAAAAAAAAAATTGGTTCTGTACAGTCGTAGCCAGTCGTGGAATAGATTTTCGTTATAATTATCGTTTATAATCGTTTGGGAAATACTGTTTTTGTTATTCTTGAAGATGGGGGAAGGGGGTGGGGAAGTTTTTCGGCCCAGAGCGAGTCTGTGGTCGGGTTCATGATAAGTGGTGTGAGGGTCAGAGTCCCCCCTACACTGTCGATAGCACGTGCTGTATTTAAATTGGGGGAGTGGAGCGTTTATTTCTAGTTTTTGCAAAGCGTGTGATAAGTGGTTTTATTTATATAGGGCATTGTCGTCAAGATGGTCAGAGGAAGGGGGGGAAAAAACGAAGTTAGTTGAGTGCAAAAGGGGGAAAAAAAAGACGCCGTTATGTTGATTGAAGTTAAAGACTGCAGGAAGAAAAAAAAAACCCTAAAAAAAGACAGAAGGGAAATTTTTTTTCCTTTAGTTTTAGTTGTAGATAAATCAAAAAAAAAAATCGCACCGTCGAGTCCCCTGGCATGCGTGAAAACCGCATGATGTAGGACTGCCAAAAAGGAACTATGAATCCCAAAAACCAAATGATTTTCGGCCAAAACATTATCCCAAATCTAGCCCCCTTGTAGAGTTGGGCGAAATCCCCCTTACGAAAGTAGGCTTACATCGCGTTTTCCCCCAAGATTTATTATTGCATGAAAAAGAAGCTAAAATTTAGGTCACGCTAGTGCACCGCTGCCAAGAAACGTGCGCTAGAACACTCAAGGCACCTTATACTGCAAGCAGAGTTGGGGGTTTTTGGGGGGATCGCACAGCAAACGGGATGTGACATGAAGTTTTAAAAAACCCTCTTAAACGGGGGGGGTTTTGGGACCCGACAACATATATTAATTTTTTGGTTGGGTGGACCAAACCTTTTGGGCGAAACGTGGGTTGAAACATGCTTAAAATCACTTTCAGGATGTTAGTTACCCCCTACTCCTCCTCCTCCTACTATAAAATTTCGCCATTTAAAAACATAAGCAACGATTGTGCACGAACGGGTGAAGTACACCATTAAAACTTTGCATGGATATGAACTACAGTTCTTCGCAAACCTTTAGAAAAAAAGTGTAAAAAGTTAACGGGGAGTCATGCAAATTGGCAATTTCATATTAAAAATTTGTACATAAATAATTATTGTTATATATAAGTGAAAGTGAAGATAAAAGAGATATACTGCGTGTTATTGGGTCTTAAAAGCCAATATTTCATATATTAAACTTCTTGTTCTTTGTTAAATTCAAAGATTAACACCGTCAAGTAAAAGGGTGCAGCGGACCGCGGGGGTATATGCGTGCGTGTCGTTTACATCTCTTCGTCTTCTCTCTCTCTCTCTCTCTCTCCCCCTCTCTCTCCCCTCTCTCTCTCCTCCCCTCTCCTCTCCTCTCTCGCTCTCGCTCTCGCTCTCGATCTCGATCTCGCTCTCGCTCTCGCTCTCTCTCCTCTCTTAAGTGTTTCGTTTATAGTTTTAAGAAAGATACAGAGCGATGTCTCATACCATTGCTCAGACGGCGAGCCAGGCATCTGTCAAAAAGTGTTGGTGGTGGTGATGCCTACGCAACGAAGAGCGTGCGGCAAGGATCGAACTCCTAAGAAGAGGTGGTCAATACCGGTGACAAGCACAATAATTTTAAATTTACTTTAAACAGCAATTAGAAAATATGACATTTCGGCAATATATATCTGGCGTGTGCCCGTGAGTGCTAGTGGTGGACGAATTATTAAATATAACAATGCAACCTAAATTTAATTGGCGCGAGTGGCGGAGGAAATATTTAACATTTAACCTTGTTTTTAGTTATGGATTACTAACGATGAATTTATTAGATCTATAACAACAAAGTAGCTTTTAGCGCCAAACTTAAAAATAGTATTGAAATCCCACACTTACAAAAACTTGTAAAAAGCCTGCCAAGCCTTTCACACCTAAAAGTTTTGAGATATACTTGAAGAGCCAAGCGACGTTTCATTCAGCAGTTATGCCCTACAAAGTATTGATATCATTTCGCCCCGTGACTAACGCCAAGCAATGGATTTCAACGTAGTGTTCCTGAACAAAAAATAATGGATGGAACATAAATTACAGTCAATTCATAAATCAAAGTATTCAAATATTAAATAACACTAATAAAGCTTTTGGGGCATTGAAAAAAATGTTCTACCCTTTGTGCACGCTCTCCGTTTCTTAGACATTTGTCACACCCCACAGTCTTCGCCAGATACTACACCGCAAAGCCACATATTTTCTTTACTGTTTTTTATTGTACTTGTCAAACAGTCGGTATTGCATGATGACCTCTTGGGCGGAGGTTCGAACCTTGCCACACGCTCGCCGTTGTCAATGCGACAAGCTTTATTAGGTTATTTATATATATTTGAATACTTTGATTTATGAATTGACTGTAATTTATGTTTCCAAACCATTATGTTTTGACAGGGAAAACTACGTTGAAATCCATTGCTTGGCGTTTTGTCACGGGGCGAAATGATATCAATACTTTGTAGGGCATAACTGCTGAATGAAACGTCGCTTGGCTCTTCAAGTATATCTCAAAACTTTTAGGTGTGAAAGGCTTGGCAGGCTTTTTACAAGTTTTTGTAAGTGTGGGTATAGCATACTATAGAAATAGTCGAAAAGATGAGACCGACCGGAGAGCGAGTATACAAATAATACAAATTATTTTATCTTGTTCGAACCGGTAGAAGAATTGAATTGGTAACCGGACGATTTGCCAGGCGGACAATTTGCCAGGGTCTATTTTGAGGGGCTAGGACAATTTGCCAGGCAAGTGTATGAGGTCACGGTGGGGCAGGGCAACTTCAGGCTAGAGGGGTGACGTCACGGAGGGGCTAGGACAACTTGCCAGGCATTATTGAAGGGCTAGGACAACTTGCCAGGCTGGTGTTAACATTGATAGGAGCACATGGTAACACATATCTGAACTGCAGGAAGAGTAATGCCAAGCACCGAACGAGACATGAGACATACACATACAAAGCAGCGTCGAAACCCAGGGACAAGGTGGTAGTTCTTGTCAGAATCCTGAAATTCAGCAGATGGCGAACTAAGCATCCTACCCCTGTAACTGTGCATCCTACCCCTGTAACTGTGCATCTGCTCCCTAGATCTAAGCATCCTCTCCCTGTCCTCAGCATTCTACCCCTGTTACTGTGCGTCCTACCCCTGTAACTGTGCATCCTACCCCTGTAACTGTGCATCTGCTCCCTAGATCTAAGCATCCTCTCCCTGGTCCTCAGCATCCTCCCCTGTAACTGTGCATCCTAACCCCTGTAACTTGTGCATACCCTGTAACTGGGGCATCTGCCCCCTAGCCCTAAGCACCCCCCCCTTAACCCTTTAACCCTTTTTAAGGAAAATTGGGGAAATTTATTAATTTTTTAAATTAGGTTATGGGTCAAAATTTTTTCAAAATTTTGGGGGAAAATTGCAATTACCCCAAAATTTTCGGTAAAATACCCCTCAAAAAAGGGGGTTTTCCCCCCTTCTTAAAATATCCCCCTTTGAAAAATTTTTAAATTTATTTTAAAAATTTTTGTGGGGTTAAATTTTGATTTAAAATTTCCCCAAATTTTGGGGGGGAAATTTTCCCTTAAAATTTCCGGTCTAAAAGGTACTGATAAAAAAATTTCCCCCTTTCTAAAATTTTATAAACTTGTTTTTAATTTTTAAAGTTTCGCAAAATTTTTTTGGGGGCTTTTGTTTTAAATTGGGCCCCGAATTTTTTTTTTAAAAGGTTGCCTTCATTTAAAAAGGTGAAAAACCCAAACGTTTTTTCCCATTTTAAAGGTTTTTAAATTGTTTTTTACTTTACTAGGGTTTGAAAGTTTTTTGGGGGTTTTTGGAGGGAAAAAATTGAAAGGTTGGTTATAAAAATTTTAAAAAACCAGGGGGGGGGAAAAAATTTTTGGGTTTTTAAATTTGAATTTAAAAGTCTTTAATTTTAATTTTAAAAATTGCAAAAGCAAAAAAAAGAACAGATGTACCCTACTTTACTTTGTAATGCTTTTTGGACTCCGTAAGTCATCGCACCTGTTGTCCCAAGATATCTAAGCTTTTTGGGTACACGGGGGAATTTTGTCACTACAAACGACTTTCTAAGCAATCGTACGCAGGGGTTTTTAAATTAAACGGACCCTCGTCATCTTGGCTTCCTGTTTTTTTCCGGGTGATCCAAGGCAGGTGGGGTTGGGACCATTTTTTTTACTAAAAAAATTATTTTTTAAAAAACCATTTTGGAAAAAAAACTACTTCCAAAGCAATGTCTATTTTGGGGTATTCTCTACAGTTTCACGGACAAAATGCCCCGGGCCCAGCACAAAGGGAGCATATTTCAGGGTTTGTTTTTTGCCAATTGTTGAATATTTTTCCCCAATAGGGGCAAGGCTGCTGACACAAAATCTAAAAACTTGACCGAGTGGTATAATTTTTTTTTTGCGATTGTTAAGAATCGAGTGCCTGCGTTGGAAGTTGCCACCAAAGGGAAGAAATAAAAGAAATCCTTAAAAGGGGGTAAAAACCCCTAAAATTAAATTTTTTTCCACGTGACTATATCACAATACTACCCCTTTAAAAGGCCGTTTAAAAAATAAATCTTGTAACTGGGATTTAACCGAATTGTTGAATTTTTTTTATCCCGAAATTGGGGGAAAATTGGTGTTTTTGGGGGAAATTTTTCCCAAAACGGCTTTTTCCTTTTTTTCTTTTTTTTTTCCCATAAAATTTCAAGAGCTTAGTTCCAATCTAAAATTCCCCTTTTTTTCATCGGGTCTTTAAACTGTGCCCAAATATACCCCAAACACGCAAAAATAAGCTTCCAAAAACACAAACCCAAACTTGGTAAACCCGCTATTTTGACCAAAATACTTTCCCAAATTACAAAACCCAAAAAATAGAGAAATTTAACCCGAAAAGGCTGTCGAGTACGGGAATAAGGCCAATAAATTTTTTTTTGATCAAAATCCCCCAAAGGGCACGGGGAATTTAAAAACGTCCCCATGTATTTTCTTATTTGGGGGGGTTTTTGCCGATGGGACCTACTCGGGGAAAAAATTTTATGTTTTTACAATTTTGGGAGGTCATGATGGCCCCAAAAAATTTTTCTGTTTAAATTTCTTTAAAATTTAATTTCTAGTAAGCCTGAAAGAAAAAATATTTTTTTTAGTTAAGCGGTTAAAAACCCCTTTAATATTGATACGTTTTTAAATTTCGTAATCCAAAGGGGGACGTGGCTTTATTTCATCGCATTTTGATGGCAATAATAGAAAAAGCTTAAGTCCCGCCGCGTTGATGGATGAGCGCAAATTTGGGGCATTGAGCTGCCATGTGTTTTTTGCGGATTTCTGTTGTTCTGTGAAAAAATCAGGCCTAAGTTTGAAGATTTTTTAAAAATTTTTTTTAATTTAAAAAAAAATAAACTTTAATTTTTTAATTTTTTTTTTTTTTTAAAATAATATTAATTTTTTAAAAAAAAAAAAAAATCTAAAAAAAATTTCGATTTTCCCTAAAAAATAATTTTTTTCCCATCGCGCTCAAATTTCCACGAATATATTAATTCATAAAAATTTAAAATTCTGGGGGAAAAAATCATTTAAAATTTGGGTAAAGCAAAGTAGGGGTTATTATAAGCAAAGAATTGTTTGAAAAAAAAAAAAAACCCTTTAAAAAAATTTGATTTACATAAAAAATAAATTTTGGGGGGGGGGGGCGCTCAAATTTCCCACGAATATCTTAATTGGTTTTGTGAAAAATCATTAAAATCGAATAAAGCATGTAGGTGTTATTAGTCAAAGATATTTTTTTAAAAATCGAAAAAAATCGAAAAATTGCGATTTTCATGAGAAATAATTTTTCGATTGCGCTCAAAAACGTGGCAGTTCTAATTTCAGAGATTTCGAAGGCCTCCATAAAATTTCATTGTAATTGGATTATCGGTTTAGCCGGAATCGTGTTAACAAACAGCCAAAAATACGAAAAGAAAAAAAAAGAAAAGAAAAAAAAAACATTCCGGATTTTTTTCTCCAGTGTAGTGAAATGGAATCTTCGCTTCGCTCGCTACGCTCATCCAATTAGGTCAGATATACTTGTGTCCCTCTTTCCGCTTAGAATACCTTTCCGAACTACAAGGCTCAGCAGTCTGTTCCACACCCCCACCCCCCGACTCTCCGTCACTAAAAGATCTCTTTCTTCCGCCTTCCCACTACTTTTAACTCATTGCCTCAGTCTTCTTCGTTTGACATATTTGCAAATAGCCTCCGGTCATTTCTTACTTCACTTCGCCACTACATAAACCAGACGCAGCCTTAGAGGTGGTTTGGGCGATCATCAGAAACTGAGACCGTTAGACGTATAAATATTGTATAAATAAATTGAATGTATGAAATGTGTATTGTATGTAAATGGTTTGTAAAATGTAAATGTATAGGCTGTATAAAATGTATTATATTATGTTATCTTGATTTGGTCTATAGTTTATAAGGTTATGATAAAGAAAAATGTAAAAAAATGTTGATTTTATGTTATAAGATTTAATGTTAAATGGCTGTAAAGCTGTATTTAAATCGTCAATAAATAAATAAATAAATAAATAAATAAATATATAATTTTTTTCTTGAGCGCTGAATGCTATTTTGCATGAAAAAACGGCTTACCGGTACTGATATTAGGCCTAATGTAGGGCTGTATAGAGTGTTATTTATAACAATTTTAGTCAATTTTAAAAAGAAGCCAAGATTAACAGATTGTAAAGGCCCAGTGAATTCATGTTTACTAGGGAAACGCCAAAGTCGTTGTTAGACGAGTGAGTGAGCCATGTGTTGAGTACCCGGTAACATTCCTTTTCTTCCCCCTACCTTATAGGCATCCCTAGCCTATCATAGTAGACCATTAGGTGCTCAGGAAGCGACCCTCCCCCCCCCCCCCTCGAACTAATTTTCACTTTAGCAGTTTTGTTCAGAAACAAATCACGATTAATAATCCACCTGTTTGCCACTTGGCAGCTGGGGCGTTTGACCTCCAGGGGTGTCCAAAGTCGAAAGTTGCGAAACTTTGACCTGTTATAACGGTCAAAGTTTTTGATAAAATTCCAAGATTATTTTTAATTATCATTTAACACATTATTTTTGATTTTTTAAAACAAAAGCGATTTCACTTTTTGTAAAGGGGTGCCCAAAATTAATAATAATCGATTTTACTGTTTTATACACTTTAACATTAAAGATTGGACGTATAATCCGCATTAAAGCTTTATTTTATACATAAAATGAAAAAAAAACACTGAATTTAAAAAATAAATTATTCAAAAACAATTCAAGGGCAGTCCAAAATGCTGGGTTTTATATTATTGCTAATATACAACTTTTTTTTAAGTGCTAAAAATGTGTTAATGTTACTAAAATCAGTAAACCTGTCTAAGAATACGTATTGTATGTGGGCCTAGCAAAGAATTATAATTTCTATCAGGGTTGTCCAAAATTTTGAATTTTGAAACTTTACCTAGGAAAAATATAAGAACATATGTTTGCTTATGAGACATTGACCCCTACCGTCTAAACGCCTCAGATGTTAACTGACAAACATACATGCATGAGAAAAACATAGTTTCAACTGTGAGAAAACACACACTGTTATAAGTTCGAGGGGGTTATATACGTACAGATGAAAGAATGGCCGCCACAAGTTTCATACTGTTTTGTGACTTTTTGGACAACCCTGTGTGTACATATAGCAAATCAGTAGGTGTATTATGTTTTGACATCATGTATGATGTTAGGTCTTGCAATCAAATTATAAAATGAAGATTAATTTGCATTAGAAAAAATATTTTAACATATATTTGCATATGTGACTTTGGACACCCCTACCGTCTAAACGCCCCAGCTGCCAATTGGCAAACAGGCAGAAATGGAAAGAACGATTAATTTCCTTTAAGAAAACATATGGTAGCATTAGTTCGAGGGGGGGGGGAGGGGGGATTAAGAGTCACCTAACGGTCTATAGGCTACAGTGGAGCAAAGGTTCTATACTCAAAGGCATTATGGCCTAAACTATGACCAAAACTTAAATACCCTATTATTTATACGAATATTATAATCAAACTTAAATGCAAATGTTCCCGCGTACTCAACACATGACTCTCTCACTCGTCTAACAACGACCTTGGCGTTTCCCTAGTCGAGTTGGCTAAAGCGCCCTTATAGCCGAAATGTGGGAGACGTGGGTTCAATAGTCGGGAAAGATTTTGTTATTACCGGATTGTATTTTTTAAATTATTTAACATGTTTTGAAATGTATAAAACGCAGTGAAGTCCATCATCTGTGACAATACTATGGAAAACATAGCCAGTACGAAATACGTGAAAATATTGCAAGGTTTACTCAATCTACGAGCGGAATTTGGGGGTACCTTGACGTCCAACATTCGATTAACCTTGGACACGGCATTTCACAGCCAGGTAAATAACAAACAAAAAATATTATTTCAAAATGAAAACCATTGTCGTTAAAATAATTCCGATACATTTCGACGTATTTTTCAGTTTTTTATTTCTTGCAGGTTTAAATCGCAACAGATTGTGCTCATTTTGTTAGCAGTTCTCAGTTACCTGGTCATGGATGTCTGTTTAAAATTTCAGCTCAGTCTATTTGGCCGTTCGGCCGTATGGGACCGGACAGACAGACATTTAACATACATTTAACAAACACTCAGAATTAATCACGACCAAGGCCCGATTGAGTAGCGTTGTAGACTACGTTCGCTGCGCTCACTCGTCTAATTAAATAAACTGAACCTTTAGGCTATCAAATTTACCAAAAAACAACATAAAAAAACATTAAATTCTTCAAGGAAGCTTCGCAAACGCTTTTTCAGGCGCGTTGTTGGATGAGCGTAATTTTTTAAAAACGAAAAAAAGCGTAAAATAGAGATTTTTATGAGCAATAATTTTTCGATTACGTTCAAATTTCACACGAATATACTAATTCATAAAGTTAAGATTCTGTGAAAAAATCATTACAATCAGATAAAGCATGTAAGTGTTATTCGTCAAAGAAATTTAAAATAGGCCGCTTCGCGAACGCTTTTTCCAGTCCGCCGTTGATGGATGAGCTTTTTTTTTTTTGGAATATTTGTGTCCAATGATTAAAGTTTTTTATGTGCAATCTCCTTAACTTTCTCGGAGAGTTACTTGATATAAACTTGTTCTTATACACACTGTAAAAGGCTTATAGTAAAACCTTTATTTCTATGATTTGACCAACTTTTTTCAACTTGTTCTTTTCCAAAGGCACTAACTCACCATAATCTTTATGTTAACTATAAAATATTAAAGTTTGTAGCCCGCACCCGTTTTGTCAAATCGGCCAAATATCACGAAATATCGTATTAAAAACCGGAGAAAAATCGTAAAGTACGATTTCTTAAAAGAAGAATATTTTTTTCAAATGTCTCTTGAATCATAACATAATGATTTCAGTGATTTTAAAACGTTCCTATAAAGTTTTCCTCAATATCGGAGTAGCCGTTTGCCAAATATCACGAAAAATATCGCACTAAAAATCGAAAAAAAATCGTAAAAGTAGCGATATTTATTGAGAACTATTTCTTCGATTGTACCAAAGACAATACAGCTCTATTTTCAGAGATTGCGAAGGTCCTCCAATTTTCATCAAGATCGCATTGCCGTTTGCGCCGGTAGAGAGTCGAACAAACAGCCAACAAAAACTAACAAAAACAAAACACCCGCCCTATTTTCTTGGGGATAACGTAAGTAAAAATCAAACAAAAAAAACGCAAAGTCAAATTGAATTCTTTCGCTTTCGCTCCATCCAATAAAACTTAACTAAATTTTTTTTAATTAACCGTAATTTTAAAAAAGAAAAAATGGTAATGATTAAAATTTTAATAGAAATAATTATTGTTGCGCCCAAATTTCACACGAATGTATTATCATAAAATTAAGGTTCTTTAAAAAAATTCATTACAATAGGATGAAGCATGTGGTGGTTTAAAGTCAAAGAATTGTTTTAAAAAAGAAAAAAAAGAAATCATTTCGATTTTCATGAGAAAAATTTTTCGATTGCGCTCAAATTTCACCCGAATGCCTTAAATTCACAAAATTAGGTTGTGTAAAAAATCATTAAAGGGGCTAAACCCCAATAAAATAATTTTTTAACACGTCCATCTATAGCACAATAACTACACTTGAAATGACCGTTAAAAATTATATCTTGTCACTGGGATTTAACAACACGAAGTTTTTAAATTTTTTTTTATCCAGAAATTTGCGAAGATTGTGTGTTTTGGAAAATTTCTTAACCGGCTTTAACCTGCTTCTTTTTTTATTCAACATAGATACTAGAGCAGAGTACCAATCAAAATGCCCCCTTTTATAACATCGTGGTCTGAACTGTTCCCAAATATACCCTCAAAACAACTCCAAATTGCAATCCAAAATCACAACCCCATCCTTGGTAATCAGGGCATATTTTTGACCGAACTGCTTGCTTTAAATTACAAAACAAAAACTTTAATAGAATTTGCAGAGAAGGATGTAGATTACGTCAATAATGACCATAGTTTCTTGGCTCGAAATCCTCCAAGGTCCGGGCATATAAGATCGTCCCTATGTTATTTCTTATGGGAGATTGTTGCCGATGGACCTAGCTCGATAAAAATGAACAATTGGACATTTTTTGGGAGGTCATGGTGGCCCCAGTAATTTTTCCTGTTATTGCTAAATTCCATGTACTAGTTATAGCCTGAATGAAAATATTTTTTTGAGTGTAGCGGTTAAATACCCCTTTAAAAATCGGATAAGCATTGTAGGTGTTTACTAGGAAAACGCTTTAAGTCCCGCCGCGTTTGTTTTGAATGAGCGTAATTGGTGCATTGAGCTGCCATTTGTTATCGGATTTTCTGTTGTTCTGTGAAATATTATGACTAAGTTGAAAATTTTATTTTAAATTATTAAATTAATAAAAAATAAACTTTAATTTTTACTTTTTTTAATTAAACATAATTTAAAAAAAAAAAAATGTAAAATTGCGATTTCATAAGAAATAATTATTCGTTGCGCTCAAATTTCATACAATATATTAATTCATTAAATTAAGGTTCTGTGATGTAGGTGTTATAAGACGTGAAATTTTTAAAAATTCGAAAAAATTCGTAAAATTGCATTTTTATGGAGAAAAATTTCCGATTGCGCTCAAAAACGTGGCAGTTTCGAAGTTTAGAGATTTCGAAGGCCTCCATAAACTTTCATCGCAATCGGAGTATCGGTTTGCCGGAATCGTGTGGTAGCCCAGGAGTGGAAGAAAATTTTGTATGGTGTACCCGGACAAAAATTCCGAACAGCTGAAAACTTTGCACACAATGCTTGATCATTCTTAAACAATAGTTAAAATTTCTTTTAAGCTCCGCCGCGGTGCGTCTTGAGATAAGTGACAAAGGGCGTTAGTGCCAAAAATTTGTTATTTTCAATTTTCAACCATTTTTTTGTACTTATATGTCCAAGTTATTAAATATTTTACAAAAAAAAGTTTAAAATGCAGTCATAACGTTCAAACCCATGCGTGGAACAAGGGCGTAAGTGCTAAAATATGCTAGTTCAATATTTTTCAATACAGATTCGCATAATATGTGCAAACTGCAAAATTTGTAATCATACGACGAAAACGTGAAAATTGTTCCCTTTCCTTCCGACCAAGTGTGTCTTAAAACATGGTGTCGATAAGGGCGTTATGACAAATATATTTTATTTTCAGTTTTACAATCTTTATTAAATTCATACATATGCAAATTATTTAGTATTCGTACGAGACAAAAGTAAACATCTTCCCCAGCTTCGTTGCTGTGCGTCTGTGATAAATGGTGGCAAAAGGGCGTAATTGACATAATAATTAAGTTTTTAATATAAAAGGGCTTTTGACCATTCAACTACGTTTATTGTAACATATTTAATACCAATACAATGACACTCAATGTAAAATCCGATGCATGCTGACTGATTTTTGCTATGGCCAGCTTGTATGTAAAGAAACATTCAAAATAGTTGAAGTAGCAGATTAGACATACTCCAAATTTATAAATTCTTTACCCCCGCATTCTCAAACGGCATGCATAGACATAGTTTTGGCGAAGATCTGGTGTTTTTGAAGCGGGAAAGTTTTTGACATAGCCAATCCAAAGCTTGAAAAACGTCAACTCATGGTGAAAAATAATAAAACGTATTTTGAAAGGGATTCAGCAGGAGATGTGGACAACCTAGCTTGGCTTGGCTGTCTTGTAGTGTCACATGCACTACAGATCCACTAAGATCATGAGCTGTGAGTTCTTGATGTAATATAGTGTCAAAAGGGCGTAAGTGACAAACACTATATAATTCAGATCATATATTTCAAAATATTTGCCGTGTACGTTTTCGCCAGATTATCAGCCGGCAATATATTGGAAGACTTGTCGAGGTCATCATGCTCAAGATAATCCCAAACATTGCACACTTAACTGACATTAATTTGGTGTCCAGTTACCGCTGGTCGTACTTAAAAGTAATACTATAAAAACCGATAGTGAAGCGTAAAGATAGAGTGCTGTCACTTTTTTTCATTGACAAAAAGCATAACTGATGCGCATCACTCACATTGAGTTTTTCCGCAACATCACACTCTTTAATAGCATTATTTTGGAGTAAAGGTGATCTGAAAGGACGGCTTTTGCACAAAGACGACTTTCTCTGTTCGACGAAGTCTTCTTTTGAGTTAACTACAACAAATCACATATTTTGTCACAGAGTTGGGCTCAATCTCCCATATACATTAAACAAACCAAATGCCGACACATATATTTTCCTGTATAGTGGGAAAACTTTGCATGAAGTGTAGTGATGCGGCCACCTCGTCCTGTTTCCATTTAACAAGAAGTCTATACTAAATACTTTGTTTCATGTTGTGATTGTGAATAAATGCGGCGGGATACAGGAGACCATCTTGTCCCAAAAGTGGGGGGAATTACTAAGCTGCCATTACCAAAAGTAAATTAGAAAAATGAAATAATGCAAAAGTTTTAAGATATAAGTTGCCTTAAACGTTTTTCTACCGTTTTATCACAATAATTTTGTCTGTGGTACATTCCGTTTACTTTCTTGGGGGCAGTACCCTTCATTGCAACTGCGTTCCTTTGAGTTCTAGATTGATATGCTGCCAGTCCACCAGCACATTTAAATAGATCTATCCACCATCCCCTCTTGGCTTGATGGCAAACATGGGGACGTATAAAAGTTTGTAGCGTTCAAAGCCACCGGCACACATGAAATTTCAGTCCGCTATGTAACCCGTTCATTTCCCACTTGGGAGATTTAAAATCAAATCGGTATTGAAATTGTTTATTCTTTGCTCATGCTCTATCTATTGTGAGGGTGATACTATAGTCAATCCCAAGATAGGTTGTCCACGGCTCGAGCTCGAATCCATTAAAAATCCGTCTATGCAAGCCACTTGAGAATGCGGGGGAATATTATTTTAAAGGTTTGGTTATGTCTAATCAGCTACTTAAAAACGTTTTTGTAATGGTTTTTACATACAAGCTGGCCATAGCAAGTCAGTCAGCATGCATGGATTTTACATTGATTTTCCATTGTAAATATTCATATGTTACAATAAACGTAGTTGAATGTCAAAAGCCCTTTTTTTATTAAAAACTAATTATGATGTCAGTTACGCTCTTTTGCCACCATTTTATCAGGGCGCCATCAACGAAGCTCGGGGAAGATGTTTACTTTTTGTCTCGTACGAAAACTAAATAAATTTGCAATGTATGAATGTAAATAAGTTTGTTGAAAAATGAAATAACATATATTTGTCACTTACGCCTTTAATGCCACCATGTTTTAAGACACCCGGTCGGAGTTAAGGGAACTATTTCACGTTTTCCGTCGTATGAATACATAATTATTTGCAGTTGCATATACTTTGTCAAAATGTATTGAAATAATTGAGAATATCATATTTTTAGCATTTACGCCCTTTTGCCACGCATGGTTGAAGCTTATGACTGATTTAAAAATTTACCTTCGTAAATATTTAATAATTTGTATATATAAGTGCACAAAAATGTGACATTGAAAAAAACAAATTTTTGGGACTTAAGCCCTTTTGTCACTATATCTCAAGACGCCGCGGCGGAGCTTCGGGACTTTTCAACTTTTTGCTTAGTAGGCTAATCTGAGCCTGTGTGCAAATTTTCAAACTTGTTCGGGAAATTTTTTCCCGGGGAAAGTCTTCCACTCCTGGGGTAAATAAGCGGGCCTAATAAAAAATAAGTATCCTTAAATATGGGTGGGATTTTCTTTTATCTTAGAGAGTAAACCCAAATAGTTTTCAATCTGCCAATCCCCTGGTTACGTCTGTCTACGTCCAACCAAAACGATACTTCTGTTTTGCAGATATTATTTTTGTTTTGCATATTATGACTTATGATGAATAAATAAATTGAATCAAATGAAATGTAGGTACTCTCTTAGCATTTTAGCTTCACAGTTATTGAGTACACATAGTTTTATTATAAATCATTATATTACCAATGCTTCTTAAACTAATCCGTATTTTGATTGTCCCCATCAAAGCTGTCTCTAAGTTACCTACCGAAGACCGTGACAAAGTATCTGTCCTCATGCCTGTGATGTACTCCTATCCACGGGTTGATGATGTCACCCCCGACCTGTAGCTTGTCAAAGACAGCCGCTCTCTCCGCCCCTGAGTTACCTACCCGAACACCGTGACAAAGTATCTGTCCTCATGCCTGTGATGTCCTTTATCCAGTTTCTGTTCTCCTGCCTTTTATGTATTTT
>JAMZAV010008004.1:0-28916 GCA_024449915.1 Sweltsa coloradensis | reverse complement strand
TCACTTTAAATAAAAAAACGGCGATCAATACATAAACCACTGGTTGATAAATATATAGGGTTTTAAAAAGTAGTAGTATCACTTTTTATTTAGCAAATTGCTATTTTTACAATACATTTCACAATACATTTCACAATACATTTCACAATACATTTCAGATTCACAATATGGCCTATAATATATTCAATGTCATGTATATAATGCAATTCCCTATACTAGGAAAACGCTTAAAGTCCCGCCGCGTTGATGGATGAGCGGTTTTTTGTAAGTTTTTTGTTTGCGTTTTTTGCGTTTGTTTGCACTTTTCCTTTGCAAGTGGCTTTTTGAATGCATTGTAGGTGATTGTTGTAAAGTTTCTTTTGTTATACTTGTTAATTGGTATTAAAAACCTCAAAAAACTCATATTAAAACCTTTGTTTCTGTAGATTCTGACTAACTTTTTAAACTTTTTCTTTCAAAAGGTACTACATCACCATAACCTTAATTTCCATGTGAAATCTGAACTTTTGTAGTCCCACCCGTTTGTCAAAATCGGCCCAAATGTGACGAAAATATCGCACTAAAAATTAAAAACTAATATTAAAACTTTATTTCTATATAGATTCTAGCTAATTTTTAAACTTTTTTAAAAAGGTACTTCAACACCTTAATCTTAATGTCCATGTGAAATTGAACGTTGTAGCCCCACCCTTTTGGTCCAGAAATCGGCCCAAATGTGACAAAAATTATCGCACTAAAAATCGAAAAAAATCGTAAAAGTACGATATTCATGAAAAATTTTTCTTCGATTGCCCCCAAAAACAATACACCTCTAAGTTCGAGAAAACGAAGGTCCCCTCAAATTTTCATTCAAGATCGCATATCCCGTTTCCCCGGGAAATCGAGCGAACAAACAGACGGGGAAAAAACAAAAAAAAAAAAAACATTGGAGCTAAATTTTTTGGGGGGGTCAGTGAAATTGAAGTTTTCGCTTCGCTCGCTACGCTCATCCAACAATCTTAATAGGCATCTTTATAACTTCACATTACGTCATTGTACCTTAATCATAGACACATTGTACTATTATTATCCCGAGTGGGCTCCCATAAAATACATTCATTATAAATTCACATTATAGTATCAGTGTAGGCCTACTATATTTTATTCTAGAATGAACTTTTATTTTGTTATGTATTAATGGTTAGTTATTCATTAATACATTATACAACCAATATACAATATTCAATTCGTACCTAGTGCAATACCCTATAAAATAAAATACCCAGGGGTATAAATTTACATTAGGGTCATCACATGGTTGCATTGTGAGTGTGACTTCTTGTGACCATTCTAGCAGGCCTCGCTGTCTTCGTGTCTTGGTACCACTGGCGGCTCATCTCATACTTTTCAAGAGCTGCAGTATGACTTCTAGTCATCATTCTGCTGGATTCCTCATTTCTAGACACGATGGTTGGGTCCGTCCGTATAGTCCCACGTTCTTCTAGATCAGCAGACATTCGATCAGTCGAGGGTCACTGCAATTGGACCTTAATTTTCTATATTTGCAAGGTAGTATGTTTTTTTTATTCTTCTATTTGTTTATTTTTATAATGCTGTTGTGGTTTTATTGAATTTTGTTTTACCCTTCCCTTGAAAATGGAAACGTAGTTTTCCAAAACGTCGGGAATAAAAGTTATTTTCTATAATTGATTTTTTCCCGTAAAGATACTTAAAACATTAACCATGGATCACGAAAGCTTTTAAGACAATTATATTATATATTTTATATATATATATATATATATATATATATGTTGGTACTTTAGACAGAAATTAAAAAATGACTACACCCGGGGGGTTTTGAACCCGGGACTTAGCTTACCAGGCTATGCTCTTACCAACTGAGCTATGCGGCCACCATTTAAAACTGTCTAATTTTTGGTCTGTTTTGTACATTGTTTTAAAACGTGTGTAGAGCAGATTGCACTGCCTATTAGACTACACATGAAAATAACTTGGAGAAATACAAACCATCTCTGTAACCCTGAGTTGGGAAATATGATGTTTCAAACCCCGGTGTAGTCACTTTTTTAATTTCTGTCTAAAGTACTAACATAACACGTCATAGTCGCCTACTATAAAGCCAAGGTTAACATTTATATATATATATATATATATATTATATATATTATACATATATGTGGATTTTTAAATTAAAAAGTGACTACACCAGGGTATATATATTGTATTGTATTGTATTTTATTAGCAGCTATGGATTACATGTGATGCCGTAACTAGTACGTGTATCGTAACATAAGCATTGTCAGAATTGTTTTTGTATATATACCTGGCTAGGCCTAATTTACAATTACAAACTTACTTTACTAATACACCAATAGAGTTTATTTACTAATAATTACATCATTATCATTTGCATATATACATCATATATACATCACTCGTCGAGAGTGAGAAGCCTCTCTACACATAGCCTACAGAACAGCTAAGTAGTAGTCATGCTTCCTTAAAATCACTTTAACTATTATACAGACATTTTTCTATAAGGTAGCATCTCATTTTTCTTTTAAACATGATCATGTTTGCTCTTCACTTTTTATTTCCTCAGGTAAATAATTGAATAGTATTTTTCCTGCATGCAAGATTGGGGCCTTTGTCAATGATTTTTAATTTAGGTTGATGGTTAGTGAAGGTTTTCCTGTTCCGAGTGTTTGTACTGGTGGGTATCGGAGTTCTTTACAAAGTATCAAAAGTGATGTTCACGCACAAGACTATAGTTGTAATAGTGTATTTGGAAGGGACGTAAGGATCTCAGAATTTAAATGCTTGTTTTACACTATTGATTTGGTTTAAAAAGGTTTAGTATATAACCAGTATTTGCCCTCTTTTGAGCCTAATATCTTTAGAGTATTTATTTTGTGCTGTTTTCCCCCAAATCACTATTCCATAATTGATATACGACCTCACTAAACATAATATAGTCCTGATTTAAAGTAAGTTCATATTACAGTAATGCTTTAGCCGTTTTATTACAAATATGCCCGAACTTATCTTTTTAGCAATGTGGTCAATGTGGTCATTCCAGGTAAGGTTTTCGTCAATATATAACCCAAATTTGTGTTACCCTTACCTGTTCTAGACTGTGTTCCCCTATAGTATGTTTACTTCCCTACTTTGTTTGTTGCCAAAGGATTGAAAACCATAATATTTGTTTTTTACTTGATTTTACGTTTATATAGCTTATAGCTTTAAAAAAAACTTCGAGTAGTTGCTTTAACCCATAAAAAAGGGGGCCACTTCAAGCGTTCGCGGTTATTTAATGTTTGGGTTTGAAAGTTGGTATTTGGTAGTTCTGTATCAATCACGGTTTGTTTCACAGTTGCATACACTGTTGTTTACCTCTGTCATCAGCAGCAGCTGAACTTTGAAGTAGACGTCAACTTTGTGCCTAGGCCTAGGCTAGACCCTAGGCCTACTAAGGCCTATTAAATAATTTGTGAGTGTATTTTGATAGCAACGGAGTAATTATACGAAGGTTTTCTTATACAACTCATAACCGAAGCTATTTAAGGTAAGGTTCACGTGAATGTTAGGTTAGGGCAGGCCTCGCTCGTATCTTTGGGTTTGTTTATGTTTCATTACCTTGCTCTACCAATCCAATTCCATTTTTTTAAATTATTATTATTTCCATGTTATTAATTATTCTATAGGTTTAACCATGGGTTTAACACTACATAGGCTACAATAAAGAACAGCAAAGCCCACAAAGTTTTTTGGAAACTTGAACGTGGGCAATTTATACAAAAAGTGACATAAACGGACTACCAAATAGACAACACCTCCTTAAAAATTCGACAACATGACAAAGCAACACAGTAAAGAAAATAATTACACCTTAATTGCCCAGGATTAGCTCTACATTGAGCCTCTATGACCAATCGGTTCTCTTTCAGTTGGGGTCAGTGGGAACTGGGAAAAGCAAAGGTTGGAGGGGGGGGGGGGGGCGAAGCGCGTATGTTTTACAATATTATCATTATTATTATTATTATTTGCCCCCCACTCCCCCTAACCTACTTTTCCCCTAATATCGTAGTGTTAAAAAGTTGGGGGCTACCAATCGAAGAAGAACCCCTTTATTTTACAGCTGATACGTCCTAACCATAATGTGGTCGGCCATCGACCAAGAGTGACGACAAGTTGCCATGGTCGACGCCCCGCGAGTCCCTAGGGCACCCGACCACCCTGGCCAAACGTCTTTCACCCGGAGGTGCTGCTCGGTGCCCCAGTGCGACAACAGAGGCGGGATGAACATCGCCATACATTTGTTCCCCGTTAAGGACTCGAAATTGACCGAAAAGTGGCGGAAAGCTTTGAAAATCCAAAAGGAGATCACCCAATATATGAACGTTTGTGCAGATCATTTTAAACGAGAAGATTATTTTTATTTTGGTAAGTTAAGTTTTTGACAGACGGCATTAGGACTGTGTAGGCCCGTACATAAATGACAGGTCTAGATGCGTTACATCCAAAGAATTAACGTGAAGTTTGTATGCGTGTGTAGGCCCTACTACCACTTTCATGAATTAGACAAATTCAGCAATAGAAGCAATATGTCTTTACCTTCTGCGCATGCGTAAATTAATCAACTTTAAGTCAACTTTCGTCCTGGCTGTCCCGCTGTTCGCTGTACTCAGTGGGGTACGTTGCATTAATTTGAAAAATTGCAATGTAGATGACTTCATTTAAAATACACAGTTCCAACTCAAAAAGTTACTTTTGGAAGAAGAATTTATGAACACTAATTGGATGTAAAAGCGGCTATTTTCATTGGCCCCAAGATCTACATTGGTGGTCATTTTAGAAATAGGCTATTAGGCCCTATGCTTGTAGGCTATGTAAAAGGCCTGTGGCAAACAATAATGCCTATACCTAGATTCCTATTTATTCCCATGTAGCAAAAATGAAATTTGTCAAATTAACAAGTTCAAAACTACTACAAATAAATTTAAAACCAAAATCTGACCACATTTATTATTTATGCTCTATAGTCGAAACTAATTTCACGGGGCTCTCGTATCGATCTAATGCAGTGTGTTCCACTTCCAGGTACGAAGCGGAAGCTCCGACTAAAGCGCGGATCCGTGCCGTCTCTTAAATTACCGGACGATAGCTTCATCCTACAGAAACGTCGGTACAAGACGAAGAAGAGACGGGAAGCCAAGAGCAGCGTGAAAGCAAGAAGACCGGAAGAAGGAAACAATGTATGTAGGCCCTATATAAATAATATTAAAATATATTTGTATTTTAGAGTCAACCCACTCAGTCACAGAACTGATTCTCAGCGGGGGCATTAAATTAAAAGCAGACCAAGCCAACCCTGTATAACATAACACAATGTAACATGGTACAGAATACTGCATGCGTTTAATGTTTTTTAAAAACAGTAAATGTTTAGGCCTACACACAACATGCACTGTCCCATCCCTATCGGCATACACATTGTGTCTCGAATTGTAAGTAAAGGTAGCCTACCTACCTATTTCATAAAAGTTTTTGAGTTGGTGATTTTGAACCCCAAAATACCACAACTATCAAAACCACCAAGTGCCAAAATTGGCAAATCCAAAAACAGAAATACACTGAGCACTAATCGTTCAGAGTTGAATATCATTTGTCAAGAGTTGAGGTTGAGGCAACTCTAATGCACGCTTTGGTGTTGATGATTGCACCTGATCATTATCAAATTATGCGTTGTATGTTATTAAATTACCTTTCTATTGATATTCGCACTTGATTGCAAGGAATATGCTGAGTGTCACCCATTAACGGCCAAAACACACGCCATGGTATTAACATTATTTGTTTCTATAGTAGTGGCTTTGAGTTCGGCTTGTCAGCGCCTGAGGCTACGTTAGCCTAGAGAACCTCCCTCAGAAACCTGTTTGACCACTGAAAGCCATATAGATATTTATCAATTGTTACATACTTTTAAGATCCATGCCATTACCTCGAGAAATTTTCTGCTCTTTCTCGTGAATGTATTTTTTGCTTACAAGTTACAACATATAATTTTGATTAAAAACTGCAAAACCTTTGTGGACGCGTTTTGTTTAATGAAGATCAAAGTTTTTGCAGTTTTATAACAAGAAATACATTGTTCATCACTACAGCCTACATGTTATATATTGATTATTTATCAGTGTTTGAGTGAAATGTGATAGCAGTGTTATTAACCGCTTACCCGAAGAAGAAATTTTATTTTATTCATCATATTCCTATTCAGTTAAAAAAACTGATTTACAAAGGAGGACAACTAAATAAATCAAATTACAAAAATTCAGACGCAACAATGAACTAAGAATATAAGTAAAGTTGTAAGTTTAAAAAAACAGAAAGCTGAGCACTTAAACTCGTCTTTGCTCTCCTTAAGAGGAGACGCTGAGCACTCAGGAGTTGATGATTTCTGCTGAACAGTTGGTAATATCATTACCAAAGTTTGCATGGATGTTAATAAAGTACTTTCATATTTATATCCGCAATTGGTTGCAAACATTAAGCCAGATTCATTGCGAAACATAAGTCCAAAATGTTTTTTTTTTATATCCTTCCCCATTTCCAAACTAGTGTTCGGGTTGGGGGAGCGTTTGCTCCATTTATTCAAGCTATTTTGGCTCTTAGCTGCCGGTTAGCCAAACCTGACACAACTACTTCAGCCTCCTCTTCATGGGAAAAACTCTTCCATATCTGCTGCATTTTTACCAAGTCTCTCATTTCTTCCGATTTTCCCCACCCATCTTCCCAATTCTACATCTACCCAAGATACGTCCTTCTCTTCTACGCTTTGTTTAATTGGTCTATCCACCTATCTCTTGGTCTTCCTACTTTTCTTTTATTCCCTGTTAACCTTGCAATTCTCTTCTTGGTATTCTTTCATTTCCATCCTTTTTCATGTGTCCAAACCATCTCATCGCCCCCTTCCAATAGCCACCTCAAACTTTCAACACCCAGTTCCTTCCTTATCACACTACTTCTCACTTATCCATTTTAGTTAACCCCAATACACTTCTAAGAAATTTCATTTCTGAGGCAACTAGACGATTTTCACATTTTTTTCCCAAGTCCAGGTCGCTGAAGCATACGTCAGTATTGGGACGAAATATAGTTTGTAAAGTAGCAGCTTGCATTTTCTAGGCATATCCTCATTCCATAACAGTTTCCTTACAGATTGGTAGAAACCTTCTGCTAGGTTAACCCTTCTAGATATTTCTTGGTAAATTTTTAGCGTTACTACCTAACATACTGCCTAGGTATTTAAACTCTAACTTTTCTCCTTATCTCTTTGCCTCTTAAAACTTTTTTTCTTCTCCTTCGGCCGATACTTCTTTGCCATTATCATTGCTCACTCTTACTTTGACTTAACTTCATGTTGTTTGCTTCTGTAACCTTACTCCATGCATCTACTCAAACGTTGCACTTCTTCAGAGACTCACCCCATACAACAATATCATCTACAAAGATCATTGTTTTCGATGATTGGTCTCTTTCCGGCTCTACTTTCTCTAAAGCATAGCATCCATCACCACTATAAATAAAAGTGGTGACAATACACTGCCTTGCCTCAGACCACACTCCACCTTAAAACCATTCATTTTCTTCCATGGCATTTTTGTACACAACTCTTTCCATTCACGTGCATGGTTTTAATACGTTCTATAAGGTCATTGTCTACATTAAACGCCTGCAAGGATGCCCAAACTGTATCCCTTGGTACAGAGTATATGCTTTTTTCAAGATCTAAGAACACCATTTTTCATGGATTCGTCCTCCTCCCACCGCCCTTTCCCCATTATTTGACGTACAGAAAATAAGAGATCTTTTGTGGATCTGCCAGGTCTACAACCATACTTTTTCCTCTCTCAGCAGCAATTCAACTTGATCTCTTAACCGTCTCTGGAGCACTCTCTCGTACAGTTTCGCACCTGACTCATGAGTGATATGCCTCTGTATTTTCTTACAAACCTTGCGATTTCCCCTTCTTAAAAATTGGTACAATCACATTTTTAGTCCAGTCATCTGGGATTTCTTTATATTTCCCAAAACTGAATTTACTACTCTCCACATCCATTCTACTCCACTTTACCTGCTGCCTTCAACATCTCAACTGTAACTTCATCAGTTTCCTGGGGCTTTTCCATTTTTCATCCGTTTGATTGATTCTTCTACTTCGAGTCCTTGATATTTCAGTTTCCACAATTTCCTCTTGCTGCTGAATGTTCACTTTTCCTTTATTTCCTTTAATGTTCGTACACTATTCACTTCTCCTAAACTTCCCTCGTTTCCTTCTCCCAAAATTGAGTAAATTCTTAAAAAATTGATGCCATTCCTCCTTTGGCTTGCAAGGGTCAGTACTCACTTCACCATTTTCATTTAACATGAAGTTCTGCACTTCTTCATTTCTCCGCTTCCTTTTAATTAACCCATATAACATCTTCTTATTGCCATGATAATCTGCCTCCAATTTTATCCGCAAAAACCTTCATCGATTTCTTTTTCTCATTTTCTATGACTCTTTTTACTTTATACTTACACTGATGGTATAATTTTACATTTTCTTCAGACCTGATATTCTCTTTAAAACCCTTTCCCTGCTTCCTGTTTTTCTCTTATACTTTTTTTACTTCTGCATTCCACCATGGAGTTTCCTTTTCCCTCCTTTTCCCTTTAGGGGCTACCACACACTACCTCACACTGGACACCAATACATTTCTCATTGCATTCCACTCTTCTTTTACTCCCAATAAATACCAAAAAGGTAATTTCTGCATTACCAAACTTTGATATTCTTTCCTCAAATCATCCTGTTGGAGTTTCCACACTCGTATTCTTGTATTCTGGTTTTGTGGGGGATGTATAATGGTAAAAAAAAAAAATGGGAAATCCAAAACATGGATTCCAATTCAGGAAATTCCCGCCAAACCCTTTATCTTACGATAAAACCAAATAAACCTACGCGTTCACATTGATTTTAACGTTGATGTCCAGTATGCAAATTTGAGTTAAAAAAATCTGTATACTTGGAATAAATTCCCAATGTTAACCAAAATGGAGTTAATTTTGGTGATTTCACTAATTGTTTATTCAAAATCATTGAATTAATTTAGGAATATGAGTACTGGATATCATAAATTTATTCTTTCTTAACCTTAGTGTGAAATTTGATAACGGCGTTATAAACCGTTTACCCGGAAAAACGGAAAGCTGAGCGCCTAAAATCGTCTTCGCGTCAGCCTCAGCGACTCCTCTTAACGCGCTTCCAAATTTCTCAGACAATTTTAGTCGCATCTATTTGTGATTTTATATAATTGTGTAAAAATTAATTATGAAGGCATTTATTATAGCACTTTTCCATTAATATATAGAAAATAAACAACAACATTTTTATGGCAAGAAATAACATAAACTCCGTCGCCTAACCAAGGTCAATACGTCAAAACAATCACTGCCATCTTGGTCTTGTTAAAATGCAATTACAAAACAAATCAAAAGTTCTCTATTTCTACCAATATATACGATAGTTATACCACTATAGCGAGCATAGCGAGCGTCTCCACTTGACTCTTATGGCTCGAATGTCTGTTTTTTTTTCCTGTTACTGCTTCGGTACAGGTCGCACCGTTTCTCTAATCGACTTGAAATTTTGCACGCATGTACATACCACCTATGCAAGTTGCTGTATAGTTTTTGAACAAAATCCGATCGTTGGTTATAAAATTTTTTTTTAAAAAAATGTTCCGATCGTTATAAAATTTTGCAGGGTCAATAAGTAGGCCTACAACATTTTCTCCTATTTTACAAATTTTCAGCTAAATCGGTCACGACCTTAAAGACTTATTGGTATGTAACATTATGGGAATGTTGTACTCGGGTCGTGTTGCACGTACCGGTGCTCGCTCAACAGCGCGACGGGACTTAAGCGTTTTCCTAGTAACTTCTATGGCTTAGGTGCCAGGTTGGGGTCAGACCCCTTCCGAATAGCCGGGAAATTAATGCTGGGAGTGCTAATAACATCTTCAGCAAGACAGCAAAAGACATCAAGGCAGCCTTAAAATTAATAAAAATAAAAATAAATTTGTATTTAGAGTCTACCCACTCAGTCATATAACTGATTTTCAGTGGGGGACATTAAACCAACGGACGCTTAGAGCACAAGGGGAGCCAGCATTGGTGGTGAAGAAAGTAAAGAATATGATAGTGAGCCGTGAAACACAAGAACATACTGTTCCCAGCTCTATTATGCATTTTACATGGTGTAAAATAGAGATGAATAGAGATAAATTAGTGAAAATGTTAGCATGAGAGCCTCTTTTCACTTCAATATGTTATTTGAGGGGTCCATACAGGCTGCCTCTTCATCGCCTTCTACGGTAAGCCGAGGCGGAATTCTACTCTGGACCCAGACAAGGATAAGGCACTAACAGGAAAGTAGGAGATCTGGGATATGTGAGATTTTTTAATTGCTGGATTGTATTTTTTTCATCTTCAATACCATCTTGTACTGTCTCAATCCCCCTTTTTTATTTTTTTATTTGATGTTTATCCTATTCGGTTAAAAAAATGATTTACAAAGGAAGACAACTAAATAAATCTAATTACATAGATGCAGACACAACAATGAACTATAGTTAAGTAAATATTTGAAATATTAATATTACAACAATGCATTAAAACACAACAATTTTGGTAACAAATTTAAAAAGGATATTAAATGCAATTAATTAATAAATCAAATTTTTTAAAAAGGGGTGGGAAAAAAAGATAAGAAAGGGAAAAACGTAAAGATAAAACTTATTTATTAGACGATCCCACTCAAACGAATATGAGGTTTGCCAAAATCAGGGAGTAATCAAACTTTCGCGGAAGAAACCACCGAATGCAAATCTTCATTCTTGTTGTCCACCACCTATTCTTATTTTTTTAAATTTTTATTTAGTGCTTTCGTTGCCTTTTTATAGGCCTAGGCCTGATCATTCAATCGAAACTTTTAAATCACTTTGATATTATTTTTGTGCATTCATCACATCTTATTTGTCGCGTAAAAATTAATTTTAAATTAACCGCGGTGTCTTTGAAGGCGGTGCAAAACTATACAAGGCTAGTTTCCATTCGATAAGTCGATTCGTGTATCTCGAGCAATATGGTATCGATAATCGATTTTCGCAGTCGGCCACCATTTTTGCAAATGGCCTCCATTTGAAGTTGACGTCTGTGTTTTTTATTCCAGTAAAAAGCTGGTTTTACGAGTATGTCAGTGCAATTTCATTATGTTTGAAGTTAAAATGTAATGCAAACATGATATTCTAAGGACGAAAGGCGTTTTCTAATCATATTTTCCGTGAGTATGCTAGGGATTAGCTCTGTAAGCCAGGCTTTCCTAGGCCACTAGCTTGGGGCCATTCATTTAAGAAAAATGAAATAGTCTAGGCCTAGGCTCTGATGCATTTCGAGGCCTTCTACGATTAATTAACCATTTTCTGGCTTAAGGCTTCTTAGAAATTACATTTGAAGATAACCTAAACTTTGAGGTTAGGTGGCCCTAGGTATGGGCCTAGCAGCTAGGCCTAGGCCTAGCCTACACCTGAAGAAGGGTGGGGGACCTAGGCATGCAGCTCCTATGGAGGACTATCATTAAATTGATTTGCCTCAGGAGTCCTGTGTAGGCCTATAGGCCTTGTCCTAGGGTCTTCTACTGACCAGCAAATTGTAATAGGTCTAGGCCTATCCAGTAATAGTGAACTAGAGAAGATATGGAAGACATTACCATACCCAAGAAGGGTTTTAAGTCTAAGCCTAGTCGTACTGTTGAATGTTTTGTGCCATCGTGTAATTCAAAGTTGTCTTCTGTCTCTATAAGAAATAATTTAACATTCCATAAGTTTCCAAAAGATCAAACGCTTTGGAAGAAGTGGTGGAGAGCTGTTCGTACTGACGACGAGCCGGACTATACGTCCAGGGTGTGTAGCCTTCATTTTAAAGAAGAGGACTACAAAGTTAATTCGTTGAGTAAGTGTTTAATTTCAGCGTTAGTCCTGTTTAAATATAGGCTAACCTATTATTGTTACAATTTCTGGATTTTTTCTGGACAATATTATTGTTGCCAGACTAATTATAGGCCTAAGGCTGAAACATATATATTTAGCTTGGGTAAAAGTGAAGGGTTACTCAGCAATGTTTTTAATTCTTTTTTGTTGAATAAACACTAGACTAGAACAACCACAGTTCATAGTAGAAATTTTAAATAATTTAAATAGGTAGGCCTAAGCACACAGTGTTTACTAAAAATAACGCAAAACAACAGACACTAACAACACGTAACAAACAACCACCTTCACCTCCACATGCCGCCATCTTTGAACTCAAATCTAGCCTCAACCAGTGCTATTAACTGTTATGAATTTAAAATGAAATTTGATGTAGGTCTAGGCCTACAACTGAATAATGGGGCGTTGCCCCCCAACCCCCACCGGGGTTCTGCCCCTTGACCCCAAATCAAACCGAATTGATCAAAACCACATACACACACATTCCGATGAATTGCCAACTAGGCCTAAGGAAAACCAGTCAATCCCCCAAAAATACAAAGGCCAGCACTGCAATGCGTCATTTCCTCTCCTCGCCGACATACAACACTCTCTTACAACGTAAACACCAACATTATGTCAATCGACACAAACCTTTAAATAGCCTAGAACCAAAAAAGTAAAAACATACCCAAAAGCATGTAGGTAGGCCTAAGTAACACTGCTCAATCATTTATTATTAATTATTATTTATTTATTGGATGAGCGTAGCGAGCGAAGCGAAGATTCCATTTCACTACACTGGAGAAAAAAATCCGGAATGTTTTTTTGTTTCTTTCTTTCTTTCTTTTTTTTGTATTTTGTGTGTCTGTGAAGACGATTCTGGCTAAACCAATACTCCAGTTGCGATGAAATTTTATGGAGGTCTATTAAATCTCTGAACGAAGAACTGCACGGGGGAAAAATTGATTGAAAAATTATTTCTCATGAAAATTGCAATTTTACGATTTTTTTTCGATTTTTAAAAAAATTCTTCGACTTATAACATCTAGGCCTACATGCTTTATCCGATTGTAATGATTTTTTCACAGAACTTTAATTTTATGAATTAATATATTCGTGTGAAATTTGAGCGTAATCGAAAAAATATATATTAAAAACATCGCAATTTTACGCTTTTTTCTTTTAAAAAATTTACGCTCATCCATCAAAGCGGCGGGACTTAAGCGTTTTCCCAAAGTTTATTTATATATTTCATTCTAGGTTGCAATATTACTATTTCAAATATAAAACAGTCCATTGTTTGTCTGCATCTATGAGGCCTACCGGTTAATTAAATTATATGGCCTAGTGTTTTCTTTTGAAATCAGTTTATCAACTGAAAGGATACGTTAAATAAATAAATATAAAATATATAGGCTAAGTCCTAAGTAATTCCGGTCCGCTGAGTGATTCTTCACTTTACCTTAGCTTGTTGCTATAGGCTAGAACTTAAAATAATAGGCCTAAATTTGTGTTTGAGTGTTGGTAGTAGGCCTAGGTCTACCCACTAGGAGGCTAATTCTTTAGGCCCTATGTAGCAAAAACTGACTTTGGTCCTAGGTGGGTGTGCTAGTAGTAGCGGAATGGTGGAAATCCAATTTGACTTTATATTGGCTGGGGTAATCTTATTGTTTTGATGTCATTTGTTCCTCACATAAACTGGTTAAATCTATTGCAGGAGTAATAAACAATTTATTAGGGGTGGCCCTACTGTAACAATGGTTTGTTTTATTTGTTTTACAAACCACTTTCTACTTCAAGGTTCAACTGTCGGTTTTTTGGTGGTTTAGGCCCCTTCATACGACACCATCCTATTGAATAACCCAATCCGTACACAATTTTCATCCTATTTCCATATTATGTGTCGTCTAAAATGTCCCTATCATCGTTCCCTTGTGAGGCCTCTTCAAATTGGCTAAATCAAACAAATACAATGTAGGCTTATGTTTCGGTTCTAAAAATATAAACCACAGCTCTCTGACGTGTTTTTTTACGGAAACAAACGCGATTGAAGTGTATATTTTCTTAAATATCCTTACCTAGAAATTTGCCCCTATGTCTAGGCTATATTTGAACTTCCTTGTTGATAGACTCTAGGATAAAATATGACATAGAGGCCTAAATAAAAACTGAAAGACAGCCGTAATACGAGCTGTTCCAGGAAATCTGCGAGTAGCTGACTGACGGAAGATGCGGTCCAACTCGTCTTCAAGACTGGCGGCAGACTCGGTACCGGAACAAGGCAGACCAACGAACGACAGAAACAAAACCCTTGGCGGACCGCACCTCCGATAGGCGAGGATTGTGTGAGAGACAGCCAGGGCGGTAGAAACCCGGTGGTTTAAAGAAGGCGGTGGCCCATCAGAAGGCGGTGAGTATTTTTTTTATTACTAACTTAATAAGCAGTTACATAGTCCACAAAGCCCGTAATTAAACACGTCACGTTAGGCATCAAGCATCATCAATGTGGGTTGGTGAGTAACACCAGTAAAGTTTAGTTATTTAATTTTTGCAGCCCATTGACACGTAGGCCTGGCCTACCTAGCCTACATTGTACATTACATAATATAACATAATAAATAATACATATTTAAGTCTACCCACGTCACATAAAACTGATTTTAGTGGGGGACAGTAAACCAAAGTGACCTAGCAACCTGTAGGCCATGACGCAATCGACGAGTGAGCGATGCCTCTGTCAGTGAAGGTACAAACGTACAACAAAATAATAACAATTACAAAACAAATACAAAAAAAGAATAACAAATGCAGTAACAAACCAAGTTGAATGTTAAAGAATAATTAGGCTAAGTCTAAGGGGAAAACAATTTTGTATCGAGTTTGATAAACCCTAGCATTTTTTGTGGAAAAATAGTTGCAGGCGCATTAGCTACAGATGCGGGTGCACGACGGCTGAGATTTTCACCCGCTATCTATAGCTCACCAACACGCTTTAAATGCTAGTAATATAAAACATTTTGAGTGAGTGATACAATAATTGAAACCTCTCTGCAGAAGTTGGCAAAATTTAGGCTAATTATTATATGAATTTGCTCTGGTTGTCAACTAGTGTATAGGTGCAAACTTTTGGCCGTGATTAGTCTGGTCTATTCCAGAGGCAGGTAGGCCAAATTTATGGTAAAAACAAATTCATCGCTAAAAACTATAATTATAAATAATTTCAAACCAATTCACGTTTTTTGGTTCAGAACAAAACCATTAGATGAAATAAGTTACCAAAACACGCCTCGAATTTCACTACATTTTATTGTAATCTTTAGGCTACAAGGGTCCCATACCCAAAATTTTCAAATATTCGGGGGGGGATAATACCTAGAGCTTTCAATGAATGTAATTATTTTCCAAAACCATTCACCACTTTTGGGAATTAATAAAAAAAATTTTAAAGTTTTAATTTAACCCCAATGGAAAGTAGGCTATGGTTTTCTGCCATGCCTATATCCCAATTTGTTAGTCAGAAAAAGGACGGTCTTGCTATTGTTACAAAAAGCAGTAGGCCTAGGCCTACCAAATTATTTAAACATTTTTTTAATTAAAAAAAGTATTCTATGCAGCAATTACCCTTTAAAGTGCCCAAAAGTATAGACTTAAGTTCTTGTTCTAAACCTAACAGGGTATGACAATATGACCTAATCTCTTATCTGATTTTGCATTCAATGCACTTTTTTTGCACGAAAACGCTCCCACCAAAAAAAACCGTAGGTCCTGGCTAATTAACAATATTTGCTCTTTTCTTTTGCGGGATCCAATGACAAAACCCAGGAAGAAGCCCGCCTCAATTTGATATAAAAACGACGCTCAAGAAACAACGGCAGAATTGCTTCCCTTCAATGAAATAACAAGTGAAACTAGGCATTTTCGTCCGTGCTCAAAAATCTTGAGAAAGAATTTTGGTCGACCCCTTAGTTTTAACAGAGACGGTGTCAGTAGAATTGACAAATCTGATTCAGGATCGAGATTTTTCGTCGACAAGACTAAAAGAAATTAATTTGCAAGATTACCATGACGATCACTGAAGTTACTGAGTTGAACATATTTCTCGGAAAAGGCGGTTGACGTTTGTGAAAGAAACCTGGACAAAAGTCTGATGGCTGCTAAGATTTCAGATCTAGATGTTTCAACCTCAACAATGTGCAAACAAAGCAAAAATGTGAAAAAGTCTTTAATTCAAATGAGACTCTGACGTTGATGTAACCTAGACTTCCTCTCGTAAATCACTTTTTTTGAAAAGAAACTCGGATCGTCGGTTACTCAACGGTCATCGAAGATTAATGTTTTGACAAGCCCAATGGCTTCGCGTTGAAAATCGTTTTGTAAGTCCGGGAAACATAAGACGTGGAAAGATGATTCTCACGGTGAAGCGAGAATAAATGTGTAATGAACCACCCCAACTAACGTTCTTGATTTTTTCCTAACAAAATCAATACCGAGATGTTAGAAAAGTCTAATGAACCAACAGACGTTTCTGTCGCTGATCCAATCTTGAAAAAAACCCTAACGGAGAAGAAATGTGCTAGAAAGGGTCAGATAACTGACTGATGTTTTCCAGGTTTATGATTATTCCTACAAAATCATTACCTGAGATGTTAAAATTCGAAAAGTCTAATGAACCAACGACGTTTCTGTCGCTGAAAAATTTCTTGCCAAAAAACTTCCCGGAGAAGAAATGTGATAGTAAGTCCGATAACTGACTAATGATAAATGTTTATGATTTATTCCTGTTGAATGCTCTACAGAGATGTTACAAGTAAATGAGTCCAATCAACGGTAAAGTTTCTGATGTGAACGATTCAATGATAAAACTAAATTACCGGAAAAAGAGGAGAAAGAAAAAACGTCCGATTAAGTCCGATGATTCGACTAGGGTTTCCGATATAAATGATGTTTTCTCAGAAAATGTGGGCGAAGAACTGTCGGAATACGTACAAAGCTTCGACAAGATTTCCAAAATAAATTGGGATATCGATGAAAATAATAGTACCGGGAACCAAAGGAAAAATTGCAAAAAGTCGATGATTCAACTAAGGTTTCCGAATTGATATTTGATGCCAATAAAATAATATCCGAAAAAATGTCCGAAGAAGTCAGAGGATTCGACAAAGATTTATGACTTTAATGATTGGAAATCATTAAAATAATGCCCTACCGAGAAAAATTTCAGCATAGTTGGCTGATTCCACTAAGGTTCCTGGCATGATGATTTGGATGAAATTAAAACAATGGTCGAATAAGTCGACGTTTCAAACAAAGATTCCTGACATGATGTTTTGATGCAAATAAAATAATCCCCAAAACATGTCTAAATAGCCTAAGTCCGATGATTCAACTAAAGTTTCCGACACAAATGATTTGAATTCTTCGAAATATCACCAAAAAACAAACCTCTGAATAAGTTGGAGGGATTAAACTAGGTTACTGACGTTGATGATTCGTTTCTATCAAAACTCGGCAAGAATGTCACCTCGAAAAGTCTGATGTGTCAACGAAAGTATCGACATTGGTGTTTCTTTTGCATCAAAAAATCATTGCGGAAGAAAAAAGGTCCAAGAAGTCTGATGATTTCTAAAGTAATGTATTTTGACTATTTTTTCACGCAAAAAACATTGCCGAGGCGACACCTCTCAAAAAGTCGATGATTCAACTAAGTTTCGGCATTGATGATTTGGCCAATAAAAGTACTAATGTCAGAAAAAATATTCGAATAAGTCTGGCGGTTTGACAAAGATTTCAGCATTAATGATTTGAATCATTAAAATTACACCACGGAAAAAGTCTCTGATAAAGTGGCTGATTTGACTAAGGTTCCCCAATATTGATAAATTCGTTCTGATTAAAAACTTAGGTGAGAGAACCTCTGAAAAAGTCTGTTTTTTCGACCTAAAGTGCCCAACATTAGTGATTCATTCACATCAAAAACATGCCTGAGAAGACCGTCTGACTATGTTAGATGTGTCAGTTAAAGTGCCTCAAACATTAGTGATTCATTCACGTCAGAAACATCGTTTGAGAAGACGCGTCTGACTATGTTAGATTTTGTCAGCTAAAGCACCCAAACCCATAAGTGATTCTTTCACGTCAGAAACATTGCCTGAAAAGACGCCTCTGATTATGTCAGGTGTGTCAACTAAAGCGACCAAACATAAGTGATTCATTCACGGTCGGGAAACATCGCCTGAAAAAGACTCCTCTGATTATATCAGTGTGTCAGCTAAAGCATCCGACATTAGTGATTCATTAATGTCAAAAAACTTGCCTGAAAAGACGCCTCGGGAAAATCTCCGACATTTGTGATTCATTTGTGTCTGAAACAAGTCTGAATGAGTCTGAACTCTCGCCAGAGTGGTCGGACAATGATGACTTCCCTTTTGGCACAGATTCTACGCAATATGAAGTTGAATATCTCAGACATTGATGATTTAATCGTTTTTAAAAAAAAGGAAAAAAGTCAGATGAAGTCCGACATTAACACAAAGATTTCCAACGTTAATTCATCATATCTGACAAATTTTGTTGGACGCCCGCCGACAAAATATCCGAGATTAATAATTTTTCTTGACAAAAAATCTACGCGGGGACAAAATGGCTGAGAAAGCCCAACTCTAAGATGGAAAATTTTCATTTTGAAAAATTCCTCGTCATAAAAAGGGTCTACTTGGAAAATAAATATGAGCCCAGTTACATTTTAAGGTTTTCGAACGTCGACGAGTTGTCGGGCTCGACAAGAATTTTTCGCGATGATTTCTACCCCCCCCAATGATAGTTGGCGGAATCTCTGCGCAAAAAAACTGGTTGCTCCGGGGTTCGTTTGTCTGTCGACGAGAGAATAGTTTGAAGGAAACGTCCGGAAGAAAGTTTACACTTGGTTTCCGTACGTGCTTTCACAATTGGGATCAGGAGTGGCCGGGAATAAAACCGGATAAAGATTATTAGGGATCCAGGTGAGTAGCTAGCCTGACTGAATCACCGACGTTGGTTGGGAGGCGAGGGTTTCGGCCTTTTAACCCTTTGGGTTACCAGTGTTAAGCCATAGAGCTATGACAACCAAAGTTCTAAAAATTTGGGGTATATTTTTGTTTTTTTTTAGTTTAGGGCCCAAGTTTTTTTTGGAAATAAAAAATTTTGGCCTATACTTTTTTCCAATTTCAATGCGACAAATGGTACTTTTGAGAGAAGATTGGAAATATGCAGGTGCTAAAAAGCTAAAAAACTAAAAAGAAAAAATTTTTTTGTCCCGGAAAATAATAAATCTCCAGTAGGCTGTACTGGTGTTATTTAAGATACACAAAACCTAAAATATGCACCAAAACAATCAGGAAAAAATCTAGTTTAGAAATGCACTTCAAATGTAAATTTTAACCAAAAATTAATAATTTATTCAAAATCCAAAAATTGCTTAAGAATCATGATAATTTTTTTTATATACCAAAATTCTTAGAAAAATAAGTTGGAATTTTAATTGAATTATGACAACTGTTTAAATTTTAAGACAAAATTAATGTGGAAATGAAAGGGTTAAGGGGCTTCACTAGGGGACTAGGTGATTTTTTGTTTTTTTGAATAGTGTTTTCAAAATTCCAAATTGTGTTTATTGTGTTTATTTAATTTTAATGTCATACTTAGGCCTACTACCTACCGTAATTTAGGGAAACCCGTTGTCAATTCATAAAAATTTGTCAACTCTTTGTTATTATTTAAAGATGCTGTGCCACGCGTTACACTCAAATAAGTTGAAAAATTAATAAAGTGAATATTCAATGACGTAACTACAACTGTGGGAGCGAAAAAAAATTTTTGGCGTGAGAAGCCAGAGATTAAACCGTGTTTTTGGCCTAAACCCAAATAATAATCAGGCACGTACAAATTATCAGTGTAACGCACTAGTGCCAGTGGTGTGCCCAAATGTCACGTAGGCCTACTCATATTCCTCGACCCACACAACATTTTAGCTGAAGTCGAAAAACTGAACCACAAATCGGAGCCCCAGTCGAGTCCCAAAAAGGGGGTTCATAACCAAACCAATTATTACACCAAAAATAATTTTGACAAAGTATTCTAGGCCTATGCATTATAATACTGTAATTAAAAAAAATTGCCATTTAAAAAGTGTGATATACTGATTGATTATACATTTAATTTTGTAGTTTTTGGTTTGTCAAAAAAAAAATAATTATTATGTTGTCTTTTAGAATGTGGAACTATTAAATATATCATGAATAAAATCTGCATTTATCTTGGTGCTGGTTTTATTTCATGTCATGAGTATTTTTTCCGTGCCTGTCACTATAATAATTGGAGGCAATGATTCATAGCAATAACGATAGAATTGCTATCAAAATTTTAATTCAGGAAACATAAGCCTATCCATTTTTCTTATTTCATATGGGTTTGGGCTGCATTTAAAGCAATTTTATTTTTGCAATAAATGCTATCCCTAAATTTATAGTTTTTTTGCTACACATGCTTTTATTAGCAGAATAGGTTGAAATGTTTTTTTAGCAAAATTTAACATTTTTTATTTATTACTAGAACAGCGATGACATCGATTTCAAAAAATTGGAATCGATCATTGTGCCTAAGAACCGATTCGGAATCGATTTCCAAGAAAAAACTTTCTTATTTGTATGCAGTTATTTTGGTAGTCATTTTCCGTGGGAACCCGTGATACACGTGATTTTTTAATGTTTCTTTGGAAATTTCAAACCTCTGCATTTCCAAGCAGGGTACATATCTATTTTGCAATCTTGTTTGTCCTAAATATGTGAAATACAGTACGGCTTCGGTTGCTGAGTGTACACAGTACATTTAACACACTTTTTATAGTATGTGCATGATGCATTCTGTAGATATTTAGTTTTACTACATAAATTCTTTTTTTTCTAATAGGCCTAAGTACTGAAAAAAAATATTTTCAAAATTTACCTAATTAATATTTCTTTGTTGAAAATTAATGCAATAAAGTAATCATTGCCTCTTGTTGTATAATGCATCCTGGTTCAGATGCCGTGTTGTGTGCGTTCCCTAATGGAAAAGCGTCTTGTATTCCTTGCAGGAGTTGCAAGAGTGTTGCGTTCCCGGCTGCAACAAGACCGGGAAGGCGAAGTCCTTCCGGCCCATGTTCAGTTTCCCGGGTTTAGCCGAGCTGGAAGAGACCGGTGGGGCCGAGGCCGTCTTTGGGATCAGCTCCGTTTTTAGTGTTAAAAAAGAGGCGAGGTAAGTGAGCGTCAGAACGTCTTGGAGGTAGAGTTGGTTCTAGTTAACCCTCCGTCACTCGCGCGGAATTCTTAACACCATCCCTCGCGGGGGTTTCTCAAAACCCCCAAATTATTTTGGCTGTAATAGTGCAGTAGGATGTTTTTGGGGATTTCTTTCTGTGCTCATATGATTTGTGGAATTACTATTTTAGGTGGTTGTTTCTGGGAGGACAGTGAAATAAAATGCCAATGAACCTTTTTGTATGAAATATTTTTTATTGTATTTTTCAGATTTAAAAATGGATATTTTCTAAATATTCAAAAAAGCTGTCAAAATAATGCAATTTTAAGTTTTGTTTTACTTTTTAGTAATAAACATGAACCAGTTAGTAAATTGCAAGAATAATTTTTCCAAAATTTCAAAATTAAAGCCAAAATAGCAATGAGTTTCTGAATGCAGTTTCAGTAACGTGATCACTCGCGCGTGGTTTCAGCAACCCCAGCCACATTCAGACCGGCAATATAACAACACTAAAAGCCATAATGATTAGAGGGTTACAAATTTTGCTAACAGGTAGAGTGACTTGAAGGTACTGATAAAATAGAGTCGGTTAAACAGTCCGATGCAGAGAAACAGAGTTGAATGTAGACCCTGGGGTTTGTAGAACATCCACGCGAGGACCCAGGGTTAAGGCTGCCTGTCGCCTTTTTGACTACCTTGAGACTGTAAGGAAATAAGGAAATAACAATAACTTTCTAGAACCAACAATATTTGGCATTTATACTGCTTCTGACAATACCTGTCAAGCTCGGGCACCTAATCTTCTTCATTCTCTTGTCGAAAACACCAGCTCTCTCCACTTGTTCAGGGTCCCCCCACCATCTTTCTCTCTCTTCAACCACTACCCACTCCTCTCCTCTCTCCTCCACATCTGCCTGTACTTGGGCTTCCCACTCTTTCCTCTCATTCTTTAGCTCAAGTGCTAGTTTGTCTTTGGGGTTCTCCTCTTCTCTTTTCTTCTCAGTGTCCATACCAAGTCAATCCTTCCCCATCTTGAACTTTAGGCTCTCGACTCCCACTTTCTTCCTTATCAGTTATCACACTACTTATTTTCTTGTCGAATTTAGTCACACATGCCCCTACACAATAAATAAATTTAAATTAATTGTCATATATCTGAACAATTATAAAACTCTTCCCTCAATTAGCCCCGCTCTCACATCTCGTTGTTTCCACAGCGGTGATAGTTCGAAGCTGGTCGTCGGCCCCAACCGAGACTTGAAGGTTCCTATCGACGTGTACCGGGCGATCTACAAGATAGGGATGCGGTAGATCGGGGCTCGCGGACTCCGGCCAGGAATCCATGGTAAACTATATGCCGCGCGAGGAGTGTTTTTGCACACTTACTACGCCCCCACAAATATTGTGATTTATTTTTAAATCTTCAAGAATTTGGAAATAATTTTTTTTTTGTTGCCACTCATTTAAATCTTATGGGTGTGTCTGAAATGAGCTTTAGGCTCTTTGGTCAAAGCGGTTATATGGCGAAGCAAAGTCCAGGTTTTTTATGCATGTAAAGATTAGGGATGTATGAACGTTCGAAATTCAAACTGAAAAATAATAGTTTTTTAGTATTTAATTTAATAATTTTTTGTGGTGTGCTGGCACCCATATTTGACATGTCATAAAATTGTTCTCAGTTTACAGGTACAAATTTAAAAACAAAAAATTGGATGGAAGAGCCTAGGGGCCAGACCAAAAGTTATATACTTTCTGGTGAGATGCCAGTCCCGACTTATCACATTTTACCTGTTAAAAATAACTCATTGATATCCCTTTAAGTTGGGGTTTGGAAATTTTTTTGAAGTTCAAAGTTCGATTTTCAAATCTATGAATGTTCGAGTTTGAGTTTAAAGTAACTGAAAAAATTGGGTTTGCACAACCCTAGTCATAAGATTAATGTGTTTCCTTCTTCTCTCACAGGTTTGTTCCGCTTTACTTCGTTGATGGCAAGCCGACGGCAGTGAACCCAATTCCCACTATCAACCTGCTCTCAAAAGAAAAGGTAAGCCTAATAGTAGACATAATGAAGAAAAGGTAAATTAAAATCCAAATTTCGCATTTTTGCAATTTCACATAAATTGTCAAAAAAAGTTACCAAAAAAAATAAAAAAATACGGAAGCCTCCTACGTTGATGACTTTAATTTAAAAAAGTTAAAAATCATTGTGACCTAAGAATCGATTTAGAATCAATTCGCAAGAAAATAACAAATATTTGTACGCGCCGTGGTGGACTATTTCCGCAAAGTCCTTGATACACGCCGTTATTTTGGTAGTCTGTTACCGTGGAGTCCGCGTCATGGAACGATGTGTTGTTGTCTGGACCGTCACCTCTACCAAAGGGCCTTCAAATTCCAACTCGATACCTTCTCGCGGTTTGGCCCGTGAATAGGGGAGTTACACTCCCCGAAACTAATGGCGAGCTCTGGGTCGTCGTCGGGGAAAACCCCCTTTCCCCTTTGACTACCTCCCGACGGCGACGACAAAGACAACACGGACGGAGATGACACAGACGGAGACGGGCCACGACTGGGGAACCCCTGCCCTCCCCATATGCTTGTGGCTGGTTTTTGCCTCAGCACAGGCCTGTCCATCCCTTGTCCCCCCGCGTCATCCCCTTACGTCCCTCCCTTCGTCTCGATTAGCCAAGTTGCATAAATATGAGACGTAAAGCAATATCCAATCCAAAAACCCTTACCAAAAGTCGCGTAATTTCTGGACCGGCACCTCCACCATCCTCCCGGATTTGTACACTAGGTGCAATTTTGTTCGTTATTTCATGCTATAAAAGAGATTTCGTGGAATTTACTTTTCAAAATGTGTTTTTTTCCCTCTCTAAATTATGTAATTTGGCGTCAAATATTATTTTTAGGCAATAAAACAAACATTTTTTAAAATCCCAAATTTTGCTATCACCATTTTTCACTACTTCTACTACTACGCAAACAACACTGTTTTCGTTTCATGGATTTATTCTGCATGACAGGCGTTAAAGACACAATATGTTGAAACGGATTTTGTTGGTTGAATTAGATTTTTTAATTTCTGATAGTGTAAACTAAAAATTTTTAACAAATTAGGCCTGCCCAATTTTGTTTAATACAATAGGTAGGCCTACACAATTATAAAACAGCTTGCGTGTTTTTTTCTTTTTGTCCTCTACTGAACAAATTACTAGTATTCTAATCTTGGCAAAAACTTGAAAGTTCTGATCTTTGACCTGGGCCACGTTTGTAGGTACAATCACATAAAAAAATTCTCAGAAAACGTGGGCCCTACTTTTAGTTCTGATTTTACTAACCATTTTTTTTTTTAACTAAGGCGTCCACCCGGAAAGTGGGAGACTCGGGTTCGAACCCCGATCGGGATGGATTTTTTAATTTCTGGATTGTATTAAATATTAAACCATTTTTGTCTGTTTATTCGCTCTCCACCGGGGCTAATGGTACTCCCCTCTAAAATCATCTAAACAGAAAACAAAAAGAGGTTGCTCCATCGCCTTGACTTTACGCTAATCAATGGTGTATAGTAGGGTTTATTACATAAAGCAATTCTGTTTGTTGTATGTTGTTCTGCATAAAAAAAATCTGTATTTTGTGCATTTTAGATTCAGTTTGTAGTTTTAATTTTTCTCCCGGGGCGTTTTACTTCTTAATTTTAGGGGCTTACGAGCGTGTCTAGGTCATATCTGTTTTAGTGAAGACTCTTTATGTATGTATTGGTATATTAATGTTAATGTTGTATTGTGTCCGTACACCCGATGTTGGAGGGGGTGGAGGAGAAACCTGACGTCCACGAGGAACCACACATATGCCCAGCAGTCAGAACTACGCTCCGACGAGGCTCAACTCACCGCCCAGCAGTCAGAACTAGCACCGATAGCGATAACCTGCAGCCACGACATCAGCAACCCCGCTATGAAGGATTTAGGCCTACATCGATACCCCGGTAGGCCTACTAGCAAAATGTATCATATTTATTATTATTATTACTAGGAAAAAAGCTCAAGTCCCCCCGCGTTGTTGGATGAGCGTAATTGGTGCATTGAGCTGCCATGTGTTATGCGGATTTTCTGTTGTTCTGTGAAAAAATCATTAGTAAGTTGAAGATTGTTTTTTAAATTAAATTAAATTAAATGAAAAATTAACTTAAATTTAATTTTTTTAAAATTAATTGTAATTTAAAAAAGGAAAAAATCGTAATATTGAAATTTTCATAAGAAATAATTATTTGATTGCGCACAAATTTTACACAAATATATAAATTTATAAAATTAAGGTTCTGTGAAAAAAATTTTTACGATAGGATAAAGCATGTAGGTGTTATAAGTCAAAGAAATTGGTTTTTAAAAAAGAAAAAAAACGTAAAATTTCGATTTTCATGAGAAATAGTTTTTTGATTGCGCTCAATTTTCACACGAATACCTAATTCATGAAATTAAGGTTCTGTCAAAAAATCATTAAAATCGGACAAAGCATGTAGGGGTTATAAGCTGAAGAAATTTTTAAAAAATCGAAAAAAATCGTTAAAATTGCGATTTTCATGAGAAATAATTTTTCGATTGCGCTCAAAAACGTGGCGGTTCTTCGTTCAGAGATTTCGAAGGCCTCCATAAAATTTTATCGCAATTGGAGTATCGGGTTTTGCCCGGGAAACGTGTTAACAGACACACAATAATACAGAAAAAAAAAAAAAAAAAAAAAAAAAAAAAAAATTCCGGATTTTTTTCTCCAGTGTAGTGAAATGGAATCTTTGCTTCGCTCGCTACGCTCGCTACGCTCATCCAATTATTATTATTATTATTATTAATATAAGGGTTTTAAGCATAAGCCCCCTTCTTCTTCTTCGGTTCTGGGTTCGAACCCAGTCGGGGCAAACTTTTACGACAACTGCTATGAATCTATTATTATTATTATATTATTCTTATTATAGTATTAAGTATTGTAAGTCGTATTCTCGTTGTTGTATAATTATTTATTACAGTTTTAATTTAGCCTATGAACATTATTTGTGTAATAAAAATTAAAATTTAATTAAGTCTGTCTGATCCATGTACAATATAATACAGTAAGATCTCTCTTATCCGAGTTGGATGAGACCGGGGGCACCTCGGATTTGCGAAAAACTCGGGGTGTCGCGGATCAATTGTTCATTTGCTCTCGTTGCATAGCCTTATGTGGTAAAATTATATATGACACATGTAATGGATAAAGGAACATAAAATACACACGATACACTTCATACAGGGTATACTAAATGATTTAAATAGCTTGTAATTCAAGCTCACGAACACACGTACACAATTAGGCCTACATGTCGTAATAAAAACGTTATGTCTAGGCCTAGGCCTAGGCCTTAAACTCGACGCAGTAGGCCTAGGCCTACAATGCAAACATAGGCCTAGGCCTAGCTCTCTTTCTCATGTGGGAAAACCTTCCCCTACTATGCCCCCGCTGAAGCTCACGACGCAAGATAAGTCTGGGAAAGAAATAAGATAAGCCCAGGAATAACAATTCAATGCGTCGTGATTACGATTTCGTGAATCGGTTGAAACATGATTGCATCTAGTTCCACAACCGACCCTCTTTGAACAGCTGTGTGTGAGATGGCTGGGTCGTATGCGCAGCGCAGGCGCGCGACGCACACTGACCACTGAACTCTATATGCTCAGTAGACTTATGCACACTGGTCGAAAGTCGAGATATATCGCTGAATCTATCTTTTTTGCACTCACTCGTAAGGCATGCCTACAAATGTATGCGAGTACATTTAAAAAAGTGCGGCGGGGGCGTCTGTAATTATTTTTATGTTTTATTTACGTATTTAAAACTTTATTTTTATTTTATTTATTATTTTTTTTTTTTTTTTTTCGGCGGCTCGGTTAACACGGAAACATCGGATAAGAGGAGATCGGATAAGAGAGATCTTACTGTATTTTTCATAATCCACAGACAACCCGCTATGTGGCTTTGTGGACAACGATGTCAAATTGTTTTTTTGTAAAAAATGCATTTAATATTATTAGGTATATAATAAAAAAAAAAAAAATTTAAAAAAATTATTATTATTATTATTATTTTTAAATATAAGTTTTTTTTAAGCATAAGCCTGCTTTAAGGACATAGTTATTGATTCATAGCAGTTGTCATGGAGGTCAACAATCACAACAAATAGCAGTTTAGTTAAATTTTTGTTCTGTGGTCCCGGGTAGCTCAATTGGTAGAGCTATGGCACGTTAAGTCGGAGGTTCGGGGTTCGAACCCAGTCGGGGCAAACTTTTTCGACAACTGCTATGAATCAATAATAATTATTATTATTTTTATTACTACTATTTTATATTATTATATTATGAAAATGGTGGAAACACCCTTTCCCCAACTATATAGTTTTTGGGATATATATATATATTAGGGGTGTGCGAATAGTGATTTTTGAGTTCGAATACGAATATCGAATAGTACACAGTAAAAAAGTCGAATATCGAAGTCGAATATCGAATAGTTGTCAAAACAGTGCGCACACATAAAAAAAAACATTTAGTTGTTTTTAAGTTTTATATATTATGGACTATTAATATTAATATTATTAATTAATAATAGGATCTTTTGTCCAAAGGTCTACCCTAGGCTAGCCTTGGCAAAATTCAATGGCTAGCCTCTAGCACTAGCCTAGGCAGGCTAGGGCCTAGGCCTTAGTAGGCTAGCCTAGGGCCTAGGTCGGCCTAGGCCTAGGCCTGCATTGTGCAAAGCACAGGGAATTAAAAACTTGTAGAAATACAGCCAAACCTTACACACTCAAAGAAATGAGATCTTAGAAAAAGGTCCAAGCTCATCTACCCTTCCACATTTGCGCATTCTTTTTTCATAAACGTACAGTGTCCCAAACAGCATCCTCGAAAAGCTTGGCAAAATAAAATTTGCATGTTATTACGTTTAAATTAATTAGAAAAAGTACTTGGTTGAACTATTACGTAGTACGTATGCCTAGGGCTCGGGGCCTAGGGCCCCAGCCTAGCATTTGCAAAGCACAGGGAATTAAAACAATGTTCGTTGGGTTTTGACCTGTGGGGTTTTTTTAATTTTTTTTGCAATGCATACATTCGGCTTCGTTCCCTTTTGGGTTGAAAAAGTACCAAATCGCACTTTTTTTGCCGTAGGCTAGGGCCTAGACTTTGAAGCGGGTAGGGCTAGCCCCTAGGGTAGGCCTAGGGCTAGGGCTATGTCCGTTTCGGGCTCAAGGCCCGCTTCTTCTTCGTAATCTGTAAGCACGAGAGCCCTATGCGGGTTTTTACATGAGCATTTACCTGAGAAAAGACCATTTAAGAACTTTTTCGCAAGAAAGATGAGGTTTTCATCACGTTTTCGGAGTAATTTCTTACGTTCAACGACGTCGTGACAACGATGATATCAGATGCTGTTGTTTGTCGAAGTTGGTACATCTTGGTTTGGTTGGTACGGACCGCTGAAACACGTTGCGGGAGTGAATAGGGTGCGCATCGGGAATTAGTTTCCTGAAAACTAGCGGG
>JAMZAV010008003.1:0-27049 GCA_024449915.1 Sweltsa coloradensis | reverse complement strand
TTCATGGGAACTTGTTTTCAAAGTTACTATTTCGTGGGAACTTGGAACGATTTTAACGTCCCTTATTAAAGTTCCTTTCGACGTCGTAATCCCGTCGAATTCCAGTAGTACCTGATATCGTAAACTGCAGTATGAAAAATATCAATGTGACATCTTGTGCTTTCGAAAATGGCGCCACCCTCGTCAGATGGCCTGGGACTCCTTTAATAAATAAGAGTAAATTAACTCATTTCACATTTATAATTGAATCAGTTGTTGTGAAAAGGGAATGTCACTTTTTATAGTTTTGAGATAAACGAGGAAAACTTTTTTCATAACGAAATAATTGAAGTACATTTTTCAAAGTATACTTATTCTAAACACATATAAATATGCATCAAAATATGTATTTACATAAAATTTATTATGTATAGATAGTCTGATCAGAAGAAAATAGGTTGTGTCTCTGACTCATCCTCTTTTCAAACTATAATGTTTAAATATCCATGGTTATGGGAATGTGATTTTTTTTAAATTACAGCATGTCAGAATATGTCATTAAGATACATTTTTCAAATTTAGAATCTATAGTTAGGTCATAACAAAAATATTTTTTTCTGACTTAGGTATTCCCTTTTTGAAAAAAAAAAATATTTTCATGTGAATGGGACTGGGATTGAATTTTTTCATTAAAAAATCTCAGTATATAATGTACTTTATTTTTATTATTCATCATCAGACGCCGAACGGCCGACATTTTTCACAACACAGCTGATAAATAAATCCAAGCAGTTTCAACAGCTGTCAAATCGCAGCTTATTACAGAGAGCGCCGCCGTTTGTTGTGAAAAGGGAATAAGTAACTTGACTCATTCCCTTTTCAAACAAACTCGCGTTTGGGACCCCCCTCTACTGAGCCCACGGTAAATCTGACTTGTTTCCTTTTCACACATAGGCCTAATGTGCGTCTATACAAAAAAAGCAAGAATTTGGTGCCAACTCATTTTCGTCAAAACGTGACTTATTCCCTTTTCACAATAACTGATTCAATTGTTTAAATCAGTGATGGTATAAGGAACGTGAATGGAACTAAGTTCCTTTTGAGGAACGAGGAACGTTTTAGTTCCTTTTTTATTGAAAAGGAACGAGGAACGTCTTAGTTCCTTTTTAGGCAGAAGTAACTTAACTTTTCAAAGTTCCTTTTTTGGGGGAACGTGCCCAAGACTGGATTAGAGCAGCGATAGCGAGACGTCGACTCAACCGACAAGTCAGGATGGGTAGTACTAACCATTAGTGGAATCAATCCTTTACCTGCTACAACGTTTAACGTTAAACTGCGACATTAAACTCTTTTCAAAACTGTATATTTTTCATTAGGCCCGACAAAATAAAAAAAATCAATATTTCAGTATGATTTAACATTTACAACATTTAGAGCCTTCCTCTCATTTATCAATTTACCTTTTGATATTTTAATATGCAGGGTCCAAATATCGAAATAAAAAATAAAACCAACAAATAAAATCCAACATTTTGTTAAAAACTTGTAAAACTAAAAGAAGAATAATAAATTTGGGGAATGATATTGTGATTGCCCTTGTCGGGTAGTGTGGGTAACCTAGTAAACTTGTCGTGACTTCTACCTATGGTGGAGGTGCCGGGTCATTAAAAGCGAGGATGAGAACAAAAATTATTTTGAATTTTTTGCGATACCTTATCAACACAATTTTGCCACATTTTTAATGGCAGGTCTATTCTTTTGAAACAATTCTTTTCATTGGTTTTAATTTTTAAAATTTAGATTTTTTGCACAAATAATACAATTTTGATTTATCGATATTGAAATTATTTTTGGGTGATATTGATAATTGAATTATATATCACATGCTCATAGCCCATCTATATTTTTAAATTTTAATGTAACGTATTCTAAATAACATTAAAATAAATTAGGCCTAATGCACATAGAAAGTAGGCCTTGAAATGCAGGATAAGTACAAATAAATAACTAAATAATCATGTTCTTGTTGCAGGGTGGTCCAGCGAGCCTAGCATGGCAACGGCCGAGACCCTGTTGAACGACGACCTCCAGCTCTCGGACTCTGACTGATGGTCTATGAAGACTCTGAGCCGACATTTGTATAATAATTCCTTTGTACTATCTTGCCAAGTGAGAGAATACACCTATTTGTTGGTCGCAACGGCAGAGGTTGTATTGAAAGGGGGTTATTTCTACCACAGCATGTCCTCTCCTTGACTTTCTCTAGGGATGCACAATAAGTGACTGAGTCAATGATAAAATAAAAATAATCGATATTCGATAATGAAAAGGGTGGTACATTAGCGAGCGTTTAGTTATGTTGTCCCCCTTTGTTAATCAGTTTTTAACTGAATTGAATAGGATAGACATTAAATAAATAAAATAAAAAATCAATAATATCTTTTTAAAACTGTGCAATTTTTACCAGTCTAAAGGTTGTTATCAAGATTAAATGTATCAAAAAGTCAAACCCAATTTTTTTTCGGTTTTAAGATTGTGAAAACTTGACCTTTCTAGATTGGGAAATGTCAAATTATCATTCACACTAGACAGTAATTAAATAGCGGTGGTATGGTTGTCTTTGTTTCGTCAATTATTTCAGAAAAATGCCATTCAATAATATTTTCATTATACAATAATTATCAAAATGTTATTGAGCAGAGTATCACTGTATCAATTATCGTGTGCATCCCTAATTTTCTCTATCCTGTATCTAACCTGTAGGCCTACTGGACAAGTTTTTTCTTCAAAAAAACTTCAAACTGTTTAAAGTTTAGGCTCTTTCTCAAAAGTTGCTTTCCCATTATCTTACAATTTAATAGGACATGTTCTTCAAATGAATTTCTTCAAAAGTTAGATTAAGATTAACCATCTATAAAAATTTGTAGAAACTAGGGCTGCCCAATTTTGTTTAATTTATTTTTAAATGTGTTAACAACTGTTAATTAATGTAGGCCTACTGTATTTAGTCTATTAAAGGCCGCCATCGCATAATGGTCGCTCCCCTATTTTGACCACTGAAACTTAAAAAGAGTATTTTGTGAACACTAATGATAAATGATAATGGCTTTGCATAGTAGCTGCACTCTACTTTTAAAACTGGATGTTTTAAGTGTGTAGTGTAGGCCTTAAAGACCAACCTGTTGCTAATCATACTTTTAATATATTCAATAAGTAGGCCCAAGTACTGACAGATGTAGCTCAAGATAAAACATGAGACTCTGATCGTGGGTTCGATACCCGTCACTGGAAATCCTGACTGAAAGTCGTTTTACTCATTCGTAAATGAGAATGCAAGGGATTGAGCCCATCAAATGCCGGGGCGATCACACCAAAGAAACATGTTAATCGGCTATACATATATTTTTTTAAATTTCTCGTGGGAAATATGTCCAGGATGCAATGCATGCCCCTCGTGTAACTAGGTATTTGAAGGGTTGCAATCCCTTTCATTCGCATGAACAACTCAAGAAAACCACTGATAAACTTTTTACCAGGAGTGCCGGTGGCGGGATTCAAACTTGTGACCTAACTCAGTCTCGCACGTTACGCATAGTACGCAATGTATTTTCCGAAACTGTGATGCATTTTCGTTGATTGCCTACATTACGGTACTACTAAACATACACAAAGACAAACACAAGAACTACATATTTAGACCTACACTTAATTTACACTTTCACTAGGATCACTGATAGTGATTGGGTCAGGAGGCAGGACTGTTAAATAGCCTTGCCCATTTTAATACTATCTATTGATTGGAAATTAATCATCAATCATTTGACAAGTTTTATTTAGCTGTCCTCTGTAAATCAATTTTGAATAGGATAGACATTAAATGCATAAATTATTATTACGTACCACTAAAATGAATAATAGAATTCCATACCACTGATTGCTTATTGCTATATTTCCTATTAAAAAAATATCGATCTTTGGTTGGTTATCGCTCACTCGTCGATTGCGTCGGGGCCTGCAGGGTTGGCTTGGTCGCTTTGATTTAAAGTCCCCCACTGAAAATCAGTTATATAACTGAGTGGGTAGACTCTAAATAAAATTTATTTATTTATTTATTTAATGCTTTCACTACAATTGAATTCTCTACATCCTACAATCATCGGCCATGCAGCCAGCCGAGTGAGAGGCGTGGATGCTTCCCGATGGCAACCTGGTGCAACATTGGAGCAACCACATCATCTACCAGAGGAGGCTAAGTACGTATTAGTGTTCCAATCATCAATCATGCAGCCAGCCGAGTGTGAGGCGGGGATGAATGCACTACGAGTGCAACGTTGTGCAACATTGGAGCAACCACATCACATCATCTACCAGTGTAGGCTAAGCCTACATTAGACGGTTAAATGGTCCGTTCAAGTTTCCTTGAATACAAGGACAAAACATACTCAATATGAAGAATGTATTGTTGTATTTAATTATCTTTGCACATTTTGATTCTGTTTTGTCCTTGAATTCAAGGAAACTTGAATGAACCATTGAACCGTCTAATTTAATCTAATAATCTGATATGATTGGACGTACAGATGTCCTCCATAAACAATTATGCCAAGTTGATTTAAGTTGTAATGATCTATGGCTGCAGGATAAGGTACCCGCCAAACATCAAATCATGCTGGCTTTCTCTTAAATCTTGACACACCTAATTACACAGCAAGTGTCACATTAGACCTTTGTGGTTTCTGCCGTAGAGCTGCTGTGAGAATAATAATGACCCACAGCCATTGGAAGGAGGAAGGTGCAGGTCATCCCCTTGCAGTGTACAAGAGAGCTATTTACTCTGCTAAATAATATTTGCATCATTTGATCTTTTTAATACAATCTAGAAAGTACCAAATCTATCCCGAACGAGGTTTCAACCCGTGTCCCCCACTTTCCGGGTAGGCGCGTTAGCCAACTAGACAACCGGAACGGTAACTTATTAACTGGATAATTGCCGTTCATTTATTGTTAATATGTTAAAACAATGTACTCGTATAATATTATTTAACAAGTTTTTTCCATTCTCGCATTTATTGTGTAGAGGTAGGCAGACACCCTGTCTTTAAAGTGGGCTTACTACCCTTCTCACCTAACCTTTTCATTTAAGTTGAATGATGAGAGAATATAAATAATAATATCAACTGTATTCTAAAAAAAAAGGCAAAGAAACAAAAGCAGGGTTCATGACTGATGGCTATTTTAATGTATACACAAAAATAGATTGATGGTTCACAATCGTATCGAAGACAACCTGGGCCTACTTTGACTTTGACATTGAATAATAATTAAAGAACTTTTCAAGTTATCGTACTGATTAGAGCTAGGCGTTTATTTTACATCATTAATCGAGGACAGACTATTACCATTACCTGGTGTCTAATCATGACAAGAGGGTGGTCTTGATTGATTGAAAGTTGTAATCATTTATGGGTAGTGTAGTAAAATTTCTTGAAATTTATTTTTGTGAAATATTTCGTTAAATATTTCATGAAATATTTCACTGCCTTTAAAATATACCTCCTGATGGTAATGTCAACATATTTGATTTCACGTAAGCTTTACATGCAACATTGACGACATGAGAATTTTATTGATGGCAAGCATTCTTTTCTCCAACTACGGTACGGTAAGGTATGACGACTAGGCATGGAGTCATTCTATAGTATAGCAGTACAGTAGGGTAGTTGAAGAATAAAAATATGGAAATATTAAACAAGGACAATAAACTCTTTGTATTTCCTTACTTATGTGAAATTGTGTCTTTATTTTATATTTATGTGTTGACATTGTTTCTTTGAAAATCATAAAAATCATTATTTTTCTACTTACTTTATAAACAAATATTGTTAATACCTATTTTTATATTTATTTATATTTCATCACTTGTGAAATATTTCACGGAGGCTTGCAATATTTCACGTTGAAACATTTCACATGAAATATTTCAAGGCTTACAACACTATTTATGGGGAAGGAAAAAGGGGGCATAAATTGCCCTGGGCCCCTATTCAGTAACTTCACGGGTTCAACTCTGTCACGGGACCGACTCGGGAGTAACAGTAATCGTTCCGGTTGTTGTTGGTCGAGGTCGAAAGGTATGATTTACATGGCCGTGGACGGTCAAATGTGAACAAATGATTCGCAGTCAGTTGTCAAATATTCGAAATGACATAGATGTGTGTATTATTTCCAATCGGGAGGGAAAATTTGGGAAATTTAAATGGTATAATTTCATGAAAAAAGGGAACGCACAGGACTTTTAGGGGTAGGCCCTTACTAAAGGTAGGTTTTCTTTGAGCATACTGTTGTTATTCGTTTGAGAAAGTTAATAATCTGGTTGTGTTTACGTGTAGGCCAAGGCTTATCATCCACCATTTTATACAAATATGACCGAGTCGGACTCGGTTGTCACGGATTATATTGACCTCAACTGGGTCGATCACTTACAACCGAGTCGATTACGGTAGAAAACGCCCGGGTCCAACTCCGTCAGAGTTATAGAATCGCAGTCCAGGGCAGGTTTCCCAAGTTTTATGAAAAGGCTTTAAAACCCCTTGCACTTGTTGGCTGTAAAACTCTGTTTATATTACTAGCGTTCTACACGAGTTGGAACATAAGCTAGAAAGTAGGTTGAAATTGACATTGAAAACTCAACCGTCGTTTCTACCTGCGTCTATCTCAATATCTTACCAACCCGTTAGGAATATAAATAAATGCTACTAATATAAACGGGATCTTGGGGAGCAAAGCTCCTCTTTAAATGCATCACTTTTCTGTCCGTCTGTCTGTGTGTTTGTCGCATCACACGTTAAAAACCGAATACGATCTCCAACATTGCCTTTTAGCAAGGAAGATGATAATTTTAATTATAATAATTTTGTGTGGCTTGTTGGTCTTGTGGTTAGCTTATCTGCTTCCAATGCAGAAAGTCCAGGGGTCCGATTCCCGCCAAAGTCAGAAGTTTTTTAACTTTTGATTTGGACTAAAATCCATAAGTTTTTGTCTTGGAGTTTGCACACGGAGACTTTGGAGCCGTCCTAGCAACGAGTCAGATGATAATTCAAAGTTGTTTTTGAATTGGCCTTGTTGATTCTGGCGTTGATCCGCGTGTGTTTGCACTGCCCATACTACAGAGTACAGATTGCTACATTTCCTATTAAAAATATTTATCTCTGGTTGGTTTTCGTTCATACTCGTCGATTGCGTCAGGGCCTACAGGGTTGGCTTGGTCGCTTTGATTTACTGTCCTCCACTGAAAATCAGTTGTGTAACAGAGTGGGTAGACTCTAAATACAATTTATTTATTTTTTATTTATTATATATTATTATAAATAACCCTAGGCCGTGGTTGGGGGGGAGGGGGTTTGTCCTCCCCTACCCCCAGAAAGTGAGCATATTATGCAGTGCCAGGACAAGAAAGGAAAGGAACAATTAATTTATGCTTTGCTCTCTATTTTGGGTATAAATAGGGCCTAGGCCTATGTATAAACTAGGAAAACGCTTAAGTCCCGCCGCGTTGTTGGATGAGCGTATTGGTGCATTGAGCTGCCATTTTTTAGGGCGGATTTTCTTTTGGGTTCTGTGAAAAAATAAATACTTAGTTGAAGATTTTTTTTAAATTAAATTAAATTAAATGAAAAATTAATTTAAATTTAATTTTTTTAAATAATTGTAATTAAAAAAAGGAAAAAAAAATTGTAATATTGAAATTTTCATAAGAAATAATTATTTGATTGCGCATAAAATTTTACACAAATATATGAATTTAAAAAATTTAAAGGTTCTGTAAAAAAAATTATTACAATAGGATAAAGCATGTAGGTGTTTATAAGTCAAAGAATTGTTTTAAAAAAAAAAAAAAACGTAAAATTCGATTTTCATGAGAAATAGTTTTTTGATTGCGCTCAAATTTTCACACGAATACCTTAATTCATGAAATTAAGGTTCTGTCAAAAATCATTAAAATCGGACAAAGCATGTAGGTGTTATAAGCTGAAGAAATTTTTTAAAAATCGAAAAAAAATCGTAAAATTGCGATTTTCATGAGAAATAATTTTTCGATTGCGCTCAAAACGTGGCAGTTCTTCGTTCAGAGATTTCAAAGGCCTCCATAAAATTTCATCGCAATTGGAGTATCGGTTTACCCGGGAAAATCGTGTTAACAGACACACAAAAATACAAAAAAAAAAGAAAAAAAAAACATTCCGGATTTTTTCTCCAGTGTAGTGAAATTGAAACTTTGCTTCGCTCGCTACGCTCGCTACGCTCATCCAATAAATAAAAGTAAATAATTAAATACAAAATTTAAAACTGAAAAAAAACCTGTTCGTCCTAAATTTTTCTTTTTATTATTTATTTGATGTTTTAATGGGACCCTGCCTTTTTATTGTTATATTTTTATTTTATTATTATTAAATTTACCTTTTTTTAATAAATGTTTATTTATTTTTAATTTTAATTAATTTAGAATTTATTAGGCCTGTACTTATTTATTATTTTTATTTTATAATTTGCCTTTTTGTTGTTAAATCATAAGGTAGTAGAAGGGGGGTTTCTTTGCGGTTCTTTTCCTGGGTTTCTTGTGAGGTTAGTTGGTAGCCCCCGGTGTTAGGTTCCTTTAAAAATTTTGGTTGATATTGAGGCTTAATGTGATTAAAAGGACATTTTTGGGAAATTTAGCGTAAATAAGTTTCGTAGACTTTAAAGGTCTTTTCGAATGGTGGTTTTTTTAGAAAGATAACGGTGAGGGTTTGGAAAGTGATGGAACCAAGCGTTAAGGGTATAGGCCCTACTTAATTACCTAGAATTGTGCATTATCTAAAAATTTTAAAAATAAAGATTGCAACTGGGTTGGGGTTAGGGATGAACGACAGGCGCGAAAAAGTTAGTATAGCGTGGAAGTGATAATCTTACTTGCCACATAAATGGTGCCGATAGGAAATTTGTAGGTAAAGGCCTTTTTCCTTTTAGATCAGGCATACCTATTTATAGTAAAAAGGCGTTGGGCGGGCACCCACCGTGGTTTAGCCACCTCAGCTTTTTGTTAGTTAGTGTTCCTTTTTAGTTTTCTAATAAGACCAACCGGGAAGTTTTGGAGGACATGAGTTCCCTTTTATTTAATTGTTGTTTAAAATAATTTTACTTTGGTCTTGTAGTTTTCTTTTGAATTGGGAGGGGGGGGGGGGTGTACCCTACTTTATTTAGGGGTTCCCTTTTGGTTATGGGCTAGAGTTGGGGGGGCTCCTTTTATTCGATTTTTATCCGGTGGGTGGGGTTGCCTCTTTAGGTTGAAGGTTGCCAACCAGTGTACGAATATTGGGTGACCATGTTGGTATAGTGGTTAGAATAGCAAGTCTTACGACCTTTAAGGTGTTATGTTTGGGAAAGGGTTTAATTCAAGGTGGGTTTCGGGTTTAGAACCCCAAACGGTTTAATGATAGGTACTCAAACCTACAAGTGTCCATTGACTTGGGAAAACGGAAACACCACGAGCTTTATCACCTGACTAATAGACAAATTAGCTTAGTGTGGTGTGTTCTTTGACCTGTCCAGCCTAGGGACTAGAAAAGTGTTTACTTCGGGTTCAGATATTGGGAAATGACAGCCCCCCCTCCATGTCAGTTTTGCGGTTTTAGCCGTTTCTAAAAAGACCCACCCCTGCAAGGTTGGACAAATTGCCATCTCCATCTTTTACGTTTTTTTTGCCCCTTTTTCCAAAAATTGAACTTTCGGTTTTGTTGGGGAGGGGGGGGGGGAAGCCACCGACTACTCCTTTAGGGTTGCCCTGTTAAAAGGTTAAGGCTCCATTCATCTGAAACATTTTAGACTGGGACAACCTACCTCCATCAGGTCTTGTATTAGCCCATTCTAAAATGGTGACCTGGTTTCACATATTAGGCCAAAACCCTTTTAACTTTCCCCCCCAACAGTGTTTGAGTTACCCCCCCTTTTCAAAAATAGCCCCGGCCTCCAACCCTCGGTCCCCCGATTAGACCCAAAGAACTTTAACCCCCGGCACCAAAAAAAATTGCAAATTTAGTTTTCTTTTAGTATTTGGTTTCTGGAGGGGCACTCGCATCCCAAGAAGAAAGAAATGTGCTATCTTCGGTTTCACGATACAGGACAAATGCAAGCCTACCGCAAAAGTCAGTTTGACGGTTACGCCCCCTTTTCTAAAAGTGGGCCCTCGCACCTCTTTCAAGAGGACAAGACAGATATGTGTTCTTTCCCCCCTTTTCTAAAAACTGATTTACAATGGAACAATACACCCTACCTCAAAAATGTCAGTTTTGATGGTTACGCCCCTTTTCAAAAAAGTGGGCCTCGCATCCTTCGGTTTCACGATATAGGCAAATGAACAAGCTCTACCTCAAAATTTTCATGTAGTTTGAGGTTACGCCCCTTTTTCTAAAAAGTAGCCTCGCATCGTTCCAAAAGGAAAATGAAAGGTCTATAATCATGCTTTGATTTACTGCCCCTTTTCTAAAGTACCCACCTCGGTTTCCGAAAAGGGGAACAATGCCCCTACTCACATGTCAGTTTTGACGGTTACGCCCCCTTTTCTAAAAAGTAGGCCTCGCATCCCAAGAAGAAAGAAATGTGCTAATTCTTGGGGTTTCACGATACGGACAAATGACAAGATTTACCTCACATGTCAGTTTGGACAAGCCGTTACGCTCCCTTTTCAAAAGTAGGCTCGCACCGGCAAAAAGAAAGGCCTATCTTGGTTCACATCGGTTGAAACCTCCTCCATTAGTTTTGGAGGTTACCCCCCCTTTTCTAAAAGTAGCTCGACCTGGGTTTTACGATTGGTCAATGAAGCCATAACATGCGGTTGGTTTCTAAAGTAGGCCTGGAAGAAACAGGAAATGTTGCTATTTGGCCAGTAAGGCCAATGAAATACCCAAATTCACTGATAGTTTTGACGTTACCCCCCTTTTTAAAAGTAGGCTGAAATAAAAGAAAAGTGCATCTTGGTTTCAGATAAGGACAAATTGACAAGGTTCACATGTAGTTTTGACGGCTAAGCCCTTTTAAAAAGTAGTCGCATTTGGGGAAAGATAATCGTTTGAATTTAGAATTTGAGTATCATTTAAACCCAAACTTGGATTTGGGGTCTAAAAATTTGACATCGTGAATACGTAAAGAAGCATAAATTTGCAAATTTACTAATTGACCCAAGGAATCCAAAAATGAGGCCCCAATTAATTTCTGTAATTTGGTCTATTATGAATTAATAAATTAATTGATTAAAACCCTTTAAAGAAGGAAAAACAGTCAGGTGAAAATGAAAGATTAACGGAAAGAATAAATGAAAATATTTAATTTTTTAATTAACAATTTAATGAATTTAGAAAAAATGTATTAGTACACATAAAATCAGAGTCAAAATTTAGTTTACTAAATATGAAAATAAAGTTTTGAGGCCCCACCAAACCTTCAACTCTCAGTTAAGGATTAAGGAATTAATATTATTAAAACCGGTTAATTTTTGAAATTAAAAACCACACAACGATGACAAAATAATAAAAAAACAAGCAAAAATAAAAGAGAAAAGATTGATGCCCCAGGTGGGTTAACTTTCCTTATTAATTAAAGGGAATAATTAAAAATTAAAATTATTGTACAAATAAAAACAGAAGTTTTTAATAGCTTATTTCCGAAAATTGTAAAATTTGTCTTTAATTAATTAATCATCCAATTAATTACCATTTGTAAATTTACACTTTTGACTTTTTTATAGTGTAAAAACTTTACCATTGTCTTTTCACCCCCTCTTTTCATATTCCCATTAATCTTTTTGTGCCCCAAAAATCGCCCAAAAGTTTTAATGAGCTAGATACCCCTTAAATTTCTTAACTTCAATTAGGGCGCTACGATTGACAGTTGTAGTATTGAAAAACAATATGATCAAAATAAACAAAATAATGATGGTCCAAACTGAATTCCCTTAATTATTATTAATTTGAATTAATGGAATTAATTATATTTATTCAATCAAAGGGTGTAAATGATCACAACATAGTCGATTTGGGTACCAAATGAAGCTTTTTTATGAATATAAATGTGAAACAATTGAAAATGTGTGTGAAGTTTTCCGTTAATTACACTTTAATTTAATTAATGAATTAACGGATAGCATATTAATAACATAATGCCTTAGTAAAATTCCTGTAAATGTTCTTAATTACTTTGAAATTAGCTTTATTTAATACACCAGTTTGACTGTTGGCACGTGAACTAGCTAATTCTTAGTTTCATTTTATTTAATAAAATGTTAGTTACAAGAATTTCGTTTGGTGCTATAATTTATTTTATTTTATTTTTATTGACATCGTGTAGTAAAGTGGTAAGATTTTATGACAATCGGTAGAATTTTTGGGATACCTTTTATAACCAAAGTGGTAAAATTTTACTAGATTGTAATTAATTAACTAAATATTTTTTTCACATTTTAATTATTCATAAAAAGCTTTCATTGTACCCAAGTCGACTATGTTGTGTCATTTTTACATTGATTGAATAAATATAATTAATTCCATTAATTCAATTAATGATAATTAAGGGGAAATTTTCAGTTTGGACCCATCATATAAGTTTTATGTGTCATATTGTTTTAATACAAAAAATTGTAAAATCGTACGCATTAATGAATTTTAAAGACAATTTTAAAGGATTAGCTCATCCCAAGTCATTAATCCTTTAAATCTGGATTTGCAGGAATTTCGTTTGGGGCCCCCATCAAATTTGATTATTTGGCATTATGTTTTAAAGTGGTGAAATTTTATGACAATCGGTAAAGTTTTTGGAATTACTAACTATAAAAAGTCAAGTGGTATAATTTTACAAAAATTAAATTTAAATTGGATGATTAATTAATTAATGAAAGATATTTTTCACACTTTTTACCGTGAAATAAGCTTCATTGATACCAGTCGCTATGCTGTGTTTATTTTGTAAATTAATTTTAATTTTTGTGTTAAATTGCCGATAATTGAATAATTGAATTAAATGGGAAAGTGATAAGAACCCGCCCTTGGGGCCATCACTTTCTTTTTTATTTGTTTGTTTTGTTATTATTGATACTCAGTTGACTGTGGTTTGTGAATGTCAAAATTTAACTGGTTTTAAATCAAATTTATAATTTCATTAATCCTTTAATCTAGATTTGAAGAATTTTGTTTGGGGCCATCAAAATTTGGATTTATTGGCATTATGTTAGTAAAAGGTGAAATTGTTTGACAATCAATAAAATTTTAGGTGTACATAATTATACATAATCGAAAGGGGAAAATTTTACTAAAATTCATTAATTAGATGATTAATTAATAAATTTTAGATATTTTTTCATTTATTCATTCTCCGAAAAATAGTTTCATTTTGTACCAATGTCGACGTGTTGTCTCCTTTAAACAATTTTGTTGTTTAATTAATAAATTAATTTTATTATTCAATTAATAAGAAAGTTCGAACTAAACTTGGGGCCAATCGATTTTTGGATTTCCTTGTGGTCATATTAGTAAATTCCCAAAAATTTTCATCCCTTCTTCACGTTTTTCACGTTTGTTTATATATTTGAGCTTATAGACCCACTAGTGCTCAAAAGCGAGCTATAATATAATTGTATTATTTCTACACCCTAAACATTAGGTTTAAATTGAATTAACTTTAAAGCGTGTTTATTAATTATATTACTCGTATGAAATTCATTAACTTCTGATGACTGTTCTAAATGCAATGCAATCAAATACCGTGCGAACATGTTAAATTTCTAACGCCCCAGTATTCAAGTCCTGTCAATTATTGGCCGGGACTTTAAAAAATGATTTTCTTTATAAAAGATAATTATTGTTCTCAATAGGTAGCACCCAGCGCTGCTCTAAAACGCAACAGTTTGCTACACAAATTACTTGACATTAAATGCTTCTGGCCTACCTGTTCGTCTAATTATTATCCCATGGAAACCAAATATTTTCGAAACTTCACTTGCATAAAACACATGGTTGTAGGCGCGGGTCTAGATTCGACATGATATGATTAGGATAAAAGAGTCAGGCGTTCAAATCTCTAGTAATGGGAACACTTTTTATAACTCACTCGCGAATACCGTTGTCATTGAAACAGACGAACACTCGAGTAACAAACGATTAACTCGCAGTTTTTGATAAACTTGTTCGGTCTCCCTGTTTAGACCGACCTGTAGTGATTCTCGCAGCCGAGTCTTCTACCGCGCACTGATTGGAGACTGCACGTGTTCAGAACTCAGCTCTTTGTTAGCTAGGACAGGTCGACTTCTGCGCATGAGCACATCAAAGCTTTTACTGCGGAATGAGCCGCAGCCTTGCTTTAAAAAGATGTCGACAGGGTTGTCAGGTCAGGTGTCTCTGGAATCGTTCCCAGAAAACACAATATTATTAATAATTTCAACAATATATAAATAATATTTAAAAAATCAAAACAGATCAAGTTTTATTGCTTGATTTTATTCATCGGGAAAAACTCCCGTATGTGTGGAAATCGATGATTGATTGATTGGATATTGCTTAACGTCTCATATTTATGCACTTTGGCTAATCGAGACGATGAGTGGTGATAGATGAGGATGAAGTATGAACAGAAGGGAGGAGGGGAAACCTGGTACCGGCACGTAGCCTACTCCTTTCGAAAAGTACCAAGGTGACCAACGGCTTAACGTCCCATTTGAAAGGACGGTGTATAACTTTGACAGTCATATAGGTTCCTCCACTAACCCAGACTGCCGAGCAGGAGAACGAAGCCGTTACACTAGCTCTCGAACCCTCCATCTGCTCTAACCAGCGGTATAAGTGAGTTTCAGGGCAGAGCGGTCACCCACTCTACCCATGACCACGCCCGATTGTGTGGAAATCAATCCAGAGATTAAAATATACATCTCCGCCTGATAGTGACCCTGGGTCTCCCGATTGCCGGTCGGATGCTTTTATGCTTTTTGCTTTTTTAACTGAGTGGGTACTCTCAATACATTTTTTTTTAAATGTATCGGGGAGTAAAAAAATGTAGGATACCCGCTGTAGGGTACACATAAGATTTACCCGGAGTGACCCACTTCAGGTGACCAACTAGGTTATTTAATTTTAGGGTTGTTGGGAAAGGATGTTCGAGGGCTGTTTAAGAGGACACATTCCCTAATCCCCTGCATGTATTCGTATTAACGACTGAGGAAAACCTCGAAAAAATCTTTATTCAGGATCGCCGGTCTCAACGGGATCCGAATCCAGGACCTCTGGTAGGCTTGCAGTATCATCGTTCAGGAGGTTGTTATCAGTTCTTAGCTTAGGAATGTGTAAACGGTGACTTTAGAGCCGTCCTAGCAGCGAGGCACATAATTCATTCTATTAGCCTGGCTAATTCTGTCGCTGTTCGCGGGTGTAATCGTGTCTAGCTTGATTGATCGGTGTTTTATATTTAAATATGCCGATCTCTAGTTGGTCAATGTTGGTCGGCTTTAAATCCAATGTCCACCACTGAAAATCAGTTGTGACTGTAAAATATGAATTTATTTCATTGATTGATTTATTGACGGTAATACTAGCAGAGAAACTAAAACATGCTGTTTTATTTTGTGCCATACTTTACTCAGCCACTGTGTATGAGCTCACAGTATAGGGAGGTGTGGTGTTATCTTAGTTCTAAGCACCCACACAATGGACAATGAAAACCGACAGTGCTGGAAGTTCCGGGTTCGAATCCTATCGGCACCGGAAATCCTGACGGAAGTTTTTCCGAGGTTTTCCTCGATCGTTATGCGAATGAAAGGGATTGAGTCCACTTATACAGTCTTCGACAATCCCTTTACATTTGTCCTAATTACAATACCTACAGTCAGACTTCGGTCCCGTAACCCATTTGGGATTTAAAAAATAACTCAATAAAAGCAGAGGTTAATTTTTAAAATTAAATAACTCCGAAAAATGCGTAACTCCTCTTTGTGTATCAGGGGCATGCTACCCACAAGAAATAAAATAAAATTTACAATGAATGGGAATTTTCCTTGAATTTGTCTTCCTCTGAGCCAACTATTAGGCTAGTCTTGGCTATCGTCACGAGGCGGGGGGTGAATGCGAATATAGGATGCGTTGGTCGTCCAAGGTCGATCAGCTCGACGTATACGTTCCCACGATCATGTCCGAAGCTGTGTCTTTTCATTTCGCATTTTTACTCGAAATGGGAGTACAGGGTTGCAAGATTTTGATTAAAATAAATCAGTACCTTGGGGTAATTTTGCTTTTCCCATGCATATTTTTTCACTTTTTCTATCTTGATTGTACTAATTATTATACATTCAGATTAGCATCACTTTGTTGCTTTGCTGATCGTAGACTTGCTATTGGATAATGGTAGGCCCTACACTTGTTAGGAAATAAATATTTATTGTTAAAAAAATTGTAAATGTTTGTAAAAAGGAAAATTATTTTTTTAATATTATTTTTAATGGAAATATTTGTATACCTTTAATGTTCGTATGTTTATGTGTGCACATAAAATCTGAACTGTACCGATACAAAACCAATAGGGACGCCGGTCACAATTCACTTAAAATCAGGACGTCTGGCAACCCAACAGGACGCGCTCACCATACAACAACAAATAATGTACGAAAATTACTTTACGTACAAATACCTAGATACAACTACCTAGTTAATTAAGTTTGGACCCTGTAAAATTGAGTCTTCAGATTTTATTCTAACTAGGTGGCCACTTTCGACGCTTTAGCTTTAGACAAATATTAATGCAATTTTCAATATTATTGGAGGAACTTTAGCTATCCGGTATAATATATTAATCTTTTGAGTGATAGGTACGAGTTTTTTTTATCAGTGTAACTGTGTAAGCGATGAAAATCGCGTGATTTCCTCCTCGCCACCTAAATCCTATAGCCATGTTAAAATTGCCCTGTGTCCAACCAGTGACCAGGTGACCAAAACTGCCCCAGCCCCCCCCTCAGGGAGACTGTCTTCGAGGCTGTCACGTGACGTTCATAACTAGGTCAGATCAGAGTCGGTCAGTGGGACAGTGGGTTGAGAGGGCGGTAGGCTCGGGGGGGGGGAGGGTTAGTCGTCCTCCTGAGTCAGCCTGTCACCATCACCTGCCTCAGCCCTTGCCCCTCACTCGCTACACGACGAAATGCAATGCACAGAGGCAATGCACAATTTTTGTATCGAAACTTGAATGCATGGTTTAGATAGTTGGTCTTGTGGTAAGAGACTCTGCTTCTTTTGCAGAAGGTCCAGGGTTCGTTTCCCGAAAAAAGCAGAAGTTTGTCAACTTCTGATGCACGGACTTAAGTCCACCAGTTCTTCTCTTAGGAATTTATTTGTAAGCGATAAAATTTGGAAAACCCTCCTCAGCAGATAGCAATTATAATAAATTCTAAATTTCCGAATTCTAAAAGGTTGTTTGAGATGTGGTTACGAATCAGCTTATTGATTCCGACCTGTCCGTGTGGTGGAATCGTGTCCAGCTTTATTGATCGGTGGTTTCCTCCACATAAACATGCCATTCTCTATTCTAGTTGGTCATTATTCGCTCGTCGATGGTGTGGGCACCTACAGGGTTGGCTTAGTCTGCATTAAATTGCAGACTTTAGTGTCTCCCACTGAAAATCAGTTTTGTCACTTGAGTGGTGGGTCTGGGTAGACTCTAAATACGAAATTATTTATTTAAATCAATATATAAGGGGAATATAAGTTAGGAGGCCGCCCCAAGAGCGAGCTGGGGGCAGCCCCCACCCCCCATAGCCAGCCCCCCTTCTGACAGTAGCCGACTGTTCCGCGCGTTGTTTGTCTGCCTGCCTTGTCTGCCTGCCTTGTCTGTCTTTGTCTGTGTCTGTGTCTGTCTGTCTGTCTGGTCTGTCTGTCTGTCTGTCTGTCTGTCTGTCTGTCTGTCTGTCTGTCTGTCTGTCTGTCTGTCTGTCTGTCTAGTCTGTCTTATAGTATCTGTGGCCTCAAGGTTGCATCAGCTGGCTAGAGATAAGACTGCACACCCTGTGCGAGGCCTTGAAGTGGGCTACACGCTCGAGACCAGTAGCTGATGATGATCGCTAGGAGCACAGATAATAGAGTACACTATTATCTGTGCTAGGAGTATTGAAGGGGGAAGGGGGAAATGCAATCTAGTCTTTGACTTGTAGTCTACCTAGCTCTTCGTAGGCCGGCCCTACGGAACTAACATATTATGTCGGTTAGTGATTGGATGAGCGAAGCGAAGACTTCAATTTAACTTTGTGTTTTTTTGTGTTTTTTTCACTTACGTTACCCCAAGAAAAATAGCTCGGGTGTTTTGTTTTTGTTAATTTTTTTGTCTGTTTGTTCGCACTCTACCGGCCAAACGGCATTTGCGATCTTGATGAAAATTGGAGGGGACCTTCGAAATCTTTTGAACTTAGAAACCCCGCCACCCTTTTTGGGTATAATCGATTGAGTATTTCTTTTGATTTTTGTACTTTTACGATTTTTTCCATTTTTTAATGAGATATTTTCGCGATATTTGGCAAACGGCTACTCCGATATTGATGAAACCTTATGGGAACGTTAAAATTTACTGAAATTATATATGTTGTGATTTTAGAGACATCAGAAAAAATATTTCTTATAGAAAGCGTACTTTTACGATTTTCCCCCCGGTTTTTAATACGATATTTTCGTGATATTTGGACCGATTCTAACCAAACGGGTGGGGCTACAACGTTCATTTTTTACATTGACATAAAGATTATGATGATGTAGTGTCCCTTGAAATAAAAAGTTGAAAAAATTGGTCAAAATTCATAGAAAAAAAGGTTTTAATATAGGCCTTTTACAGGTGTATAATGAACAAGTGACACAAGTAACTGTAGAAAAAGTAATGACATTTCACATAAAAACGTAATCATTGGACAGAAATATTCCAAAAAAGCTCATCCATCAACGCGCCTGAAAAAGCGTTTGCGAAGCTTCCTAGTGATATGAAGTAGGCGTCATGCACCAGCACACTCATGTTGCTCCTGTTTGGGAGGTCGGCGGTCGACTCCCACCCACGGCACTACTTGCTAAGGTTTTCTACTAGATTGCTCAGATTCTAAAGTAAGCTTGGGTGTTTTGCCCTTTTCTGCCAACCTTCCTTCTAAGCCTTTTATAAGTGGAAATAATAAAAATAATTATTGGATGAGCGTAGCGAGCGAAGCGAAGATTCCATTTCACTACACTGGAGAAAAAAATCCGGAATGTTTTTTTTTTCGTTTTTTTTCTGTATTTTTGTGTGTCTGTTAACACTATTCCGGCTAAACCGATACTCCAATTGCGATGAAATTTTATGGAGGCCTTCGAAATCTCTGAACCAAGACCTGCCACGTTTTTGAGCGCAATCGAAAAATTATTTCTCATGAAAATCGCAATTTTACGATTGTTTTCGATTTTTTAAAAATTTCTTCAGCTTGTAACACCTAGGCCTACATGCTTTATCCGATTTTAATGATTTTTCACAGAACCTTAATTTTATAAATTAATAGGTATTCGTGTAAAATTTGTGTGCAATCGAATAATTATTTCTTATGAAAATTTCAACATAACGATTTTTTCCTTTTTTAAAATTACGATTAATTGAACGTTTTCTGCGTGCGTGCGTGCGTGTACGTTGAAAATCAGCCGAATCGCTGAACAGATTGCGCTGAAATTTTAAACAGACATCCGGTACGAGTTTATTGAGAACTGCTAACAAAATCAGCAAGATTCATTGCGATTTAAACCTAAAAAGACCAAGACTTCCAATGTTTAGAAATTATTGTAACGACAATGTTTTAGATTTTGAAAAGATATTTTTTGTTTGTTTTTCGCCTGGCCGTGAAATGCCGTGCCCATGCAAGGTCCAGTCGAATGTTGGACGACAAGGTACCCCCAAATTCCGCTCGTAGATTGAGTAAACCTTGCAATATTTTCACGTATTTCGTACTGGCTATGTTTACCATAGAAGGCCCTATTGCCACAGATGATGGACTACACGGCGTTATTATGCATTTCAAAACATGTTTAATTATTTATGAAATACAATCTAGAAATTACAAAATCTTTCCCGACCAGGGGATTGAACCCACGTCTCCACATTTCGGCTACAAGGGCGCTTTAGCCAAATAGACTAGGGAAACGCCCAAAGTCGTAGTTAGACGAGTGAGCGAGTCATGTGGTGAGTCCCCCGGGGAAAATTTGCATTTAAGTTTGATAATTATATTCGTATAAATAATAGGGTATTGTGGAAATCACTGGGCCGGAGGTTTCTGTTGTTGGCAAGTCTTCAAACTGAATATTCCGTGTGACTGTCGGGTCTTGCTTAATGGTAGATTGTTGGTCCGGGAGTTGTGTAAAAGTTTAGGCCATAGTTTAGGTCAAAATGCTCCACTGTAGCCTATGATAGGCTAGGGAGGCCTAAGGTGAGGGGAAGAAAAGAAATGTTCCCGGGTACTCAACACATGGCTCACTCACTCGTCTAACAACGACTTTGGCGTTTCCCTAGTTTAAAAAAATTAAAATTAAAATTAATTTTTCATTTAATTTAATTTAATTTAAAAAAATCTTCAACTTAGTACAAGATAGGTAAGTACGGCACAGCGTTTTTTGTAGCCTACACTCTTTAGCTAGATGAGTGAGAAATTGGACCTAATTGTTTTTACCTAGGCTTAGGCATCGATATTGAACAATTGGTTAATTATAGGAATAAGAACTTTCAAAATCTGTTGGACCGGCCTATGCACCACAAAGGTATTCTGGACTTCCACCATCTCTCCAAGAAATACATATTTTTTAATCTTGGGAATAAGACATAAAATTTAAGAAAAAATTTCTCTCTGTTCAGTTCTTTCTTTTGTAAAAAAAAAAAAATCAAATGGGTTATTCATATTTTTGTAAACAATATATAAAATAGCAAATTAATATCCGTGTTTGTTCAACGAAAAATAAACTTTAAACTACAACTTCTTTAATTCCTTGTTCCAGAATTCCATCTGGAAACCAAGATATTCTCCTTCAAAACTCGACTTCCGCTAAGCTTGATGTACCTATCCTGGAAGCCACACGTCGATACACCGTCAAGACGCAGCCTGGACCCAAAACTGGCGGGAACGTGTTATGCCGCTGATGGTGACGGTGGTTCGAGGTTGCGGTAGGATGACGACGATACTAATGTCGGACCCTGGGGAACAAACCGATTCTTGTCAGACACTCCATACCACACAACTAGTTTCACACCACTTGGCCAACACTGGCAACACTTGTCCCCTTTATTATTTTTTACAATTCTATTTTAAAACATTTTTAAATAAAATATATAGTTCCAGACTTCGATATTGTTTATCATCAAAACTCATTTTACAACTCAAAATAGCCTTTCTATTTATATCAAGATTGATATTTTCTAATGATTTTCAAACAATGTTATTTAATTTAATCCCATAATATTAAGGTGTCCCTTTTAATTTGGGCTATAGGCTATGCCTACAAAATATATATATTTCCTTCCATATAGCCTCCATAACACAAAACATACACAGATAATGGTAGAGCATTGCCATTGTGTCTATGAAGAGGATTGTTCCTCTTGAAGTTCGTCTAGTTCTCTGGGAAGTGTGGCAACCTTGGAGGAGTTTTCCCCCCGTCCAAACCATCTAAGCTGCGCGGTGGAGCTGTTCGTAAACTAGGCAGTCAGCATTGATGTTGATGATGTTTAGTTTAAATAAATTGAAGTTAAACATTTTAGTTTTGAGTTGCCTACCATTTGTAAACCGTTCAATAATCGTATACTTGCTTCTAACACAAGATATGTTTATTTATATTACCGGTATCGATAATGAACTTGTTCTTGAGAACGTATGTTTTGTTTCTAAACTAAATACTACTTTGCAACGCCTAGATTACGAACAGCTCCCTTTCAGGTGCAGAGACTGCCAGACTTGCCCCCCTCCCATCCGCGCTCAGCGTAAAACAATGATCAGCCCAGTGTCCAGTGGCGTAGGAACTATTTTTTTAGTGGGGGGTCACACAAAAGCTGACTACGAGGTTGGGTGAGCAAACCGCGGTGGGCGAAGCCCCAGCCGCCGGAGGCTTTTTCGCCGTAGGCGAGATGTTTTAAAAAGGTGCCCTTGATAGGTGGCCTAAAACACGTTTTCAGGCGAATTTTTGGATGAGCGAAGCGAGTGAAGCGAAGACTTCAATTTCACTGACCCCCCAAAAAATTTAGCTCGGGTGTTTTTTTGTTTGTTTGTTTGTTTTTGTTTTTGTTTTTTTTGTTTGTTTGTTTTTCCGTCTGTTTGTTCGCTCTCTACCGGGCAAACGGCATATGCGATCTTGATGAAAATTTGGCAGGACCTTCGAAATCTCTGAACTTAGACTTGCCACGTTTTTGGGTACAATCGAAGAAATATTTCTCATGAATATCGTACTTTTATGATTTTTTTCGATTTTTTGTGCGATATTTTCGAGCTATTTGGGCCAATTCTGACCAAACGGGTAAGGCTACAACGTTCATATTATACATGCACATTAAGGTTATGGTGATGTAGTACATTTTGAAAGAAAAAGTTGAAAAAGTTAGCCAGCATCTATAGAAATAAAGCTTTTAATATAAGTTTTTTGATTATGTGTGCGATATTTTCGTGCCATTTGGGCCAATTCTTACCAAACGGGTTGGGCTACAACGTTCATATTATACATGGACATTAAGGTTACATGGTGATGTAGTATCTTTTGAAAGAAAAATTTGAAAAAGTTAGCCAGAATCCATAGAAATAAAGCTTTTAATATAAGTTTTTTACGGTAAATAATGCCAATTGACAAGAAACAATAGAAACTTGACAACAATCACCTACAATGCGTAGGCAAAAAACAAAGCACTTGCAAAAGTAAAGATATCCCACGCAAACTAAAAACTTTAAAAAGCTCATCCATCAACGCGGCGGGACTTAAGCGTTTTCCTAGTAATGAATCAGAATAAGGGTTACATTTTGAAGCTTATATTGCATTGAAGATCAATTACCTGACTGAAATCGGTCGACAGTCTGCTTGGGAGTGAAAACACTGCACACAAAATATAATGAATATTAGTCTAGAATCAGATGGCTAGTCTAGTCTCGCAAATCATGTCTCTTACTGAATCTTTCTAAAAAAAATGTTATTAAAAACCTTCTTTTTTACTTGCAAGCCCGACTGTAGTAAAAATCCTAAAAATCACCCAACAAGCTATAGGCTAGCAAATGACACTCATACCTGGCTTGACCCCTCTAGTGGGGGGGTCAAGCCAACAAGTGGGGGGTGGTTTCCCCCCCCCCATCCCCCCCCCGTAGGCCTTAATCCTGCCTGGAAAATAAAGACGATTATCTGTCTATCTATCTATTCCTACGCCCCTGCAGTGCATCCTCTTTTTACAGGCTAGTTAACCATCATCGTGAACCCTATAGTATAGTCTTTTTTGCAGGGTAGTTTTCTTCGTAAAATAGTTATAAAGCCCTTACGTTTTGCATTTTTTGCCGTGATAATTTGGCCTTGCAGCGTAAAAGAACAACTAAGCCTTCAGCTGTAGTTTGCGCGCCTACACAGCGTACGTAACACGATGGAGCTCATACAGAACTAGCGAGTTCACATTCAGGGGCATTGTTTTCGAGCTATGTTTTTTAGTCTTGCTTCTTCCTTCCTTAGCGTCCCTCACCACGAGACCTTCAAGTCTACAGCCACAGCAAAACAAGTAATAACCTCGTCAGCTTAGACGGATTGCACGTAACTATTCCTTCCTTTGTTCAATACGGTTTTCTACTTAAAGGGAATTTTTTCCCTCCCCGAATCAGCCTGATTAGTTTTGTGCTCAATTGGGGGTTGTCCCCCTCCAGGTTTGCAAAGGGTTTTGGGGGCCCCTTTTGTAGGCACTAATCATTACTAGCTCCGACACAACCTTAGCGCGCTCTAAGACCCGATCCCCGGGCCCAAAAACAGCCACTCGCGCATATCCAATTGGCGCTCCCGTGAGAAGAAAAGTCAAGAAATCGTTTTGTGCGGAGGTGACCTTTGTTCCTGGGTAATCATTCATGTAGTTGAGCCTTTAGAGTGCTGAACTAAAACAAAAACGAAGCTTTTTTATAATTTGTATATTATAAATTTTAAACAGGCATTACAGAGATTCTGCAATGGTTGAAGACGACTCTGTTTTCTTGGACCCATGTAACAGCATTGGACCATGACGGCAGGGAACTCATCTTGTGACTACGACTGAAGCTTATTTCATAACAAGTATATTTTTCCAACTAAACAGGCACTACAGAGATTCTGCAGTGGTTGGAGACGACACTGTTTCCTTGGACCCATGTAACAGCAATGGGGTTCAGGCGTATTTGTAACCCTTGGGGAGCGCTGACTGTCCTAAAAAAGGTCCACTTGGAACGTAACAACGAGGGCGACGATACGATTATTTTTATTTTTCAAAGTTGTTTTTTTAAATTATTTTTTATTATTATTTTTAGTTTTTTTTAGTTATTTTAAAATCTTTAATTACTGGTACTTTTGGCTAGGGGGGGTCCAACTTTCAACTCAGTTTTTCTGCAAAAAAAACAACAAAAAAACCATTGAAATGATTGCTTTATTTTTTATTATTAGAGTTATAAGGCCTATATTATTATAAAATACACTTACATGTTTCATTTCTTTCGATTTGTTTTTAATTGGAAGTATAAGCGGCCAGGAGATGACGCGGCCTAGGCCCTAGGCCTACCTACCGTGTGAAGATTTTTGTACTCACTGCAAGAAAACTTACAATAACATAAAAAAACCCCAATAGAATCACACTTTTTTGGTGTTATAGAAACAAAATAAAACTTCAAAATTTAAGTCGCTATTTAAAAAAAAACCCTTTTGCTAAAAAATCATTTATATTAAAATAGCGACGTTAAAGGTTTGTTGGTGGAGTATTTTGGAAAAAGGTTTGGTATAAGTAAAATGAACGAAGATCGTTGGCCCAACATGGCTAAAACGGCCCAAGACAGCGAGGTGTGTTTTTAATCTGGACATTATTCTGTAAATTGTCATTTTGCATTTTTAGTTACTATGGAGTAGGCCCTAGTATTCTGACATTCTTGGGCCTAGTTTCCCACAGATGCCGAGGCCCCTAGCCCAGTGTCAACTAGTTTCCCACTTTCTGCCGCACTTTGGCTCCTCGTTTTCGTAATTTGGTTTTAAAGCCCCAAAACCCAAATGACTATTATTTGGTTCATCCCCTTTTTAACCCTTTTTTTCGCAGGCAATCAGACCCCAAAAATAAACGCAATAACGCAATATTGAAAAAATGGTGCAAACGCCCAAAGGTTTTCACTCGCCAATACTATGTTATGGGTCCCGCCATGATGGATTTTGAACGTGGACCTCTTCGGACAGGTGCTGCCACCTACTACAGCTTCCACCTGAGACGCCCATTGACCATGACGGCAGATAACTCTTCTTGTTGAGACCACTGAAGCTTGTATCATAACAAATATATTAATTACATCAACAGGAATTACAAAGATTCTGCAAAGGTTTGGGGAAGACCGTTTTTTTGGGGCACATGTAACAGCAGGACCAAAGACGGCAGAGATGTTTCTTTTTGAGACCATGAAGCTTGTTTCATAACTTGAATATACCAACATAACAGGCATTACAAAAAATTTGCAAGGTTGGAGAAACTTGTTTTCTTGGACCCCTGTAACAGCATTGGACCATCGGTGAGATTCCTTTGTTGAGACCCCGAAGCCGTTTTACACTTTTAGTTATCCCAAAAATAGGCACTACAGAAATTCTGAATGGTAGAAGACGCTTCTGTTTTCTTGGACCTATGTAACAGCATTGAACCATGACGGAAGAGAACTCTTCTTTTAGAGGGCATAAGCTTTTTTCTAACAAGTATATTACCAAATAAAAGGCATTACAAAGATTCTGCAATTGTTTGGGGAAAAAATCGTTTTCTTGGACCCCTGTAAAGCATTGGGCCGACGGCAGAGAACCATCTTATGAAGACCCCGATGCTTTTTTCCTATGTTGTAATTATCCCAAATGTACAGGATGACAAAGATTCTGCAATGTTTGGGGAGACTCTTTTTCTTTTGGGCCCATAACAGGATTGGTTGACGGCAGCCCCCGGGGATGTTTTCTGTTTAGATCACTGAAGCTTGTTTCATAACAAGTTTATTATCCAAATCAACAGGCATTACAAAGATTCTGCAATGGTTGGAGAAGACTATGTTTTTTTGGGCCCCTGTAACAGCATTGGACCATAACGGCAGAGATGTCTTCTTATTAAGACCACTGATGCTTGTTTCATAACAAATAGTATATTATCCAACTTTACACTTTACAGGCAATACAAAGATTCTGCAATGGTTGGAAAAAAGACACTGTTTTTCCTGGACCCCGACAGCATTTGGGCATTTACGGGGAGATCTCTTTTGTTGGACCCTTAAAACTTGATCCAAACTTGTATGGTGTCCCAAAACATGCATACAAGATCTGCAAAGGAAGAAAACGCTTTTGTTTCTTGGACCCCATGTAAAAAGCATTGAACCATGACGGCAGAGAATCTTTTTTGGGGAAAACCACTGAAGCTATTTTTTAACTTTTATATTTTCCAAAATTAAAACGGCATTAAGAGATTTTGCAATGGTTGGGGACGACTCTGTTTAAATTGGGCCCAGTTCAAATTAGTCATGACGGAGAGAACTCTTCTTGTGGAGACCTAGAAGCTTTTTTTTCCTTTTTTATATTTTTAAATTTAACAGGATACAGGATCTGCAATGGTTGGTGAGACTGATTCTTGGGCCCCCGTAACGCATTGGATATGACGGCAGAGAACTTTCCCGGGGACAACCGGGGGTTTTTTCATAATTGTTTAAAATCTAACTTTGAGGCAATTGGATTCTGCAAGCTTGGAGACAACTCTTTACTTTAAACCACTAACAGCATTGGGCCATGACGGGAGAGAAATTTTTTTTATTTGGTTTTTTTTTTAAAAACCTTTT